>NDGM011072469.1:0-13014 GCA_002564305.1 Octomys mimax
TGGTGAATTAATGAATATGTACATATTGGTCTGCACGTCCCTACATAATCCATAGGTCAAAGAAATCAAAACACATATCAAGCAATTTAAAGAGGAAAGAAAATGGCAACATAGAAGTACACAAGACGCAATGAAATCAGTTCCAGGAGGTGAACTTTGGAATAATAAATGCCTAGTCTCATGACCTGGCTGTTGGATGTCCCCAGAGGCTTGCTGGCACTGTGGGGGTGGGCTGGACCCAAGGAACTGAGGCCTCATGCGATTTGGAGCGTTGCCTTAAAGGGGTGTCAGCACCCCAGTCTCCCTCCCTCCCTCTCTCCGCATCCTCTTTGCTGTGGCATTCTGCCTCTCCAGAGGCACTAAAACAACGGAGCTAACAAATAATGGAATGAATTCTCTGAGACGAACCCACAGAAAGCTTTCCTACACATTAATTAATGGTTGGCTTAGACCCTGGAGCTTAGACCAATGGGACTGCAGTGAGAGCCTGGAATAAACCTATGCATGCACCCCTGACTGACCTTTGACACAGGCGCCATGAATACACATGAAGAAAATAAAGTCTCTCCAACAGCTTCCTGTGGGAAAACTGGATATCCACCTGCAACAGAAGAGAAGAAATTGGATCCTTGTCTTACTTCATTTAAAAAATCAAATCAAAATGGATTAAAGGCTTACATATAAGACCTGAGACTAGAAAACAGAATAAAACATAAGGGAAGTTTCCAAGACATAGGCCTTGGCAAGAACTTTCTGGCTGTGACATCAAAGCACAGCAACAAATGCAAAAATAAGTGAACGAATCTGTATCAAACTGAAGTTTCCACGGGAAACAGTCACGAAAGTGGCAGTGCGGCCTACAGAAAGGAGAAAATATTTGCCGACTCTGTCTCCTTCAAGGAAGGTGCTATGCACAATGTAGAAGAAGCTCAAACAGCTGAATATCCAAAACTAAATAACCCAATTTAAATATGGACAAAGGATTTGAAAAGACATTTTCTTCCAGAGATGTGCAGATAACCAGCAGGTGTGGAGCTGTGAGTCAAAACCACAATGAGATGTCAGTGTGCAGCTGCTGAGATAGCTGTTGGCTAAGCAGAAGCAGCACAAATGCTGGTGATGATGTTTAGAAAAGAGGTCTCGCGTGCACTGTTGGCTGCGGTAGAAATTGGTAGCCCCTGGGGTCATCAGCTTAGGACAGTGGTGGCAAATGTAGTGCACATGTGCCCCAGCAGGCATTTTAGGTTTTTGAAAGCTCTAAATGGTTCACCACCACTGGCGTAGAGGTCTCTTTACAAATCTCAAAATAAGCAACTGAGATCCTGGTATATATTCAGAGGAAAAAAAAAAAACATTTTGCTAGAGGGATACCAGCACCCTCATGTCCGTTGTGCTTTTATAAGAGTGAAGAAATGGATGTACCCTAAATGTTTATCAGTGAGTAAATGGATAAAGAAAGTGTGCAACTCATGCCCACTGGATCATTTGGCCTTAAAAAAGGAAGTGGTGTCATTGTGAGAACAAGGATAATTTTATAGAGCATAACGCAATGGGGCTGTTGAAATACCTCAGTGGCCTAGGCACCTGCCTGGCTAGTGCAAGGTCCTGAGTTCGAGCTCCTGTACTGCATGCTGGACCAACCTCAGAACCCCTGGCATGTCGTGCTAGCCACTGAAATCAAGCATTGTGGCACATCCCTGTAATCCCAGTGCTGGGGAGGTTGAGACAGGAGGATCACTATGATCTGAACTATTTAGCAAGATGTTGTATCAAAAAAGAAAAAGAAAGAAAGAAAAGAACTTAATGCAATGATGTAAAATAAGCCAGACATAGATGGCACAGAATAACCTTCTGTGGAAAGTAAAGGCTTCAGACTCATCGAAGCAATAGAATAGTGGCTTCCAAGGAGCAAAGTGTGGAGGAAATTGGGTGCAGAGGAAATTAGGGGTGGAGGGATCTGCATATGGATCCTAAGATACAAATTTACAGTTGAAAGTTGATAAGACCTGTAGAATTCACATGTGGCATGGTGTCTATGGTTACTAAATTGTAATGTGTACTTAAACGTTATTGAAAGTGTGGATCTTAAGGATCACTAGTACACATGCAAGGAATGTATTATATACCATTTTACATGGGAACTATTTAACAATTCATACAAATAAAAATCAAATTGTCTACATATATATACACACACACACACACACACACACACACAATATATAATTTGTATTTGTGAATTATACCTGTATAAAGCTAAAGCAAAAAGTATTATAATAAGTATAGAAAGTGAGACTAGGCATTTACACACTTTAACAATTTGACATTCCTTTATCACTTTATTTTATAAGGAACAAAGAAATTTTCCATGAACTGGAAATTTTCTTAAAAGTAAAAGTAATAACTCGCCCTTTATAACAGACAGCTCGAAATTCCCTCAGAAATGATAATGACCTATGAAGCGTGAATGTGATAAATTTCTTTAAAACATAATGTCTGGAGGTGCTCTCGGCTCTCCTCTGGGTGGGCTGTGTCCTACTACGTGATGCGGGTATGCTTGCTTAGTTATCTGAACCTCAGTTCACTTGGAATTGAGGGTGAAGGTAGTCCCTACTTTAAGAATATTTTGTAGGGGGACAAATTTTATAAAGAAGTGTGCATGCCCTCTGTTTTCTTCACTCTTGGAGAGTAATGCTATGCCATGTACTCTTGAAGCACATCAATCTAACATGTGAAGAGCTTTTCGAGAAGAAGATCTTGCATTTCACATTTCAGGTCTCAAATGGATGTCAGATTGTCAACTGAATATCGTATCTTCTAGTACTAAATCATCCTAATTTAAATATAATCCCTATTCTGTGGGCAAGATTGTGTTTGCAGTCCCATTTTCAGTAGTAAATCTTTTCTTTCTCCTGCCCTGGAAGTCCCTCCGCCACATCTCTGCCACATATTTCACCTACCTTTTCTTTCTGTTCTTGGTTGCGTCAACATTGTTCATGCCAATTTTTAAAGCAAATGTCTTATGCTGTGATAGAGAATTTTCCATGCCCATTTTAAGTTTAATATTTCTCAGTATAACTGTCTACAAGTATGCTTTATAGTGCCATTTTCTAGTTCACTTAGTGAGATCGATGGTTTTCTTTGGGTAATCGAAGCAGTTATCCATTTGTATCATCTAAGGGTCAAAACTCTGATTTCTGTGGAAAACTCCATGTGGTGACAGTTTCCTGAAGCCTCTTAAGATCGCTTCCCTCTAATGAAAATATTTGCTCCTGTGTTTTAGAGTAGTAACAATAAACACTGTATGCTGCCTGAAATAGCCAGAGTTCCTTTTTATACATTATCTTATTCACACCTCACCACCAGCAACATAAAATGGACCATCTTCCTTCTATCTTATTAAAAGGTTTGAAAAGCTCAGATACAGTAGCTGACAAGCTTTTGGAAACCCCATATATTAGATGTAGACACCCTGGGACCAGATTTTTCAAGGCGGTAACTGCTGGCTATTTCTTTTAATACAGATGGTTTCTTTTTTGAGGGGGTGGTGTGACACAGAGTCTTGCCACGTAGTCCAGCCAAGCCTCTTCCTCACAGTGATCCTCCTGCCTCAGCCGCCCAAGTGCCCAAGTGCCCAGATTACAGCATGTGCTACATGCCTGGGTACTTCCTACTGCAAGGCATTCTGTACATTCAGTGCTCTAAACTCTGTGTTTCTCTTTTAATTCTAAATTACATTTAATTATAGGATGTTCTTTTAATAAAATATAATCATTTCCTTCACAACATCTATGTGCTTGGTTCCAGGAAAAATAAAGATGCACTAAATTATCAACTACCAGTAATAGTTTTATTAAAGCCAGCAATGGCCTACACTTATAAATATCCGGAAGTGTGCTTAAATTTTTCAACAAGTCTACTCTACTTATAGCAAGAGGACAAGCAAGTATGGACACAAAACAGACATGGGTCTGCCTGTGAAAGCTTTCCAGCTAATGAAGCAAAGAAGAAGAAAACTCACAGGAAGTTGTTTACAGAGGGCATCTCAAATTGAATTATTTTGCAGTTTATCCCCAAACTTAATTTAATGTATTTCTCCTGAGATAATGAAACTAGAAAGTGGCAGAGTCGGACCGGAACTTAGTTTCCATACAGACAGTGATCCAGGCTGCTTCTGCTCCCTGTGCTGGGGGAGGCCGTCCTCTTGAGGAGCCACAGCCTTGTACCCACAGGCCTGTGCCCGCCAGGGCTGTCCACCTAGAGTCACTGCTGTGTCAGACTTGAGAAAGCAAAAAGTCTGAGACCGTGCTCGCTGGCTTTGGTATTTAAGCCTGTCTGAATATGCCACTCTCTAGCCAAACAAACCAAACCCAAAACGAGATAAATCTGCCAACACAAACTTTCAAATCCAAAGTTGAAAAACACTGGAATCACTGTCGTGTAGCACTCCAAGGTAAATGTTGTCACACTGGGCCAAGCCATCACCTCAGAAGAAGCCGGAGCTATGCAAGAAGTTGATGGAAAATCGCTTGGTGTCACTGACAGTGCCACAGGCTGCCTCTTGCATGTGCAATACTTCTGTCTGCTTCCTTCTTTAACTGAAGCCTGTATCTGAGATGGACACGCTATTTCCCACCTGGGATTCCCATAGATCCTGACCCATATTAACCAGTGCCATCGTGACCCAGACCTGTCACTTCCAGACCAAGATGGCGCAACCAACTCCCTCTGACAGTGCTGCCTCTAACCCGCATTGCTGAGGGTGCCCTTCATGCTACTCAGATCCAATTGTATTTTGCCTTTGCTCAAAGTGCTTTCTTTAATGTACTTTATGACTCTGAAGGATGACTCCTTTAACTGGGCCCACACAGGCCTTTGGTGTGAGAGCCAGGCTCTTCTTTCCAGATCTCTCCTTTTGCTTTGGTTTCCTCAGTATCTCCTGAGCTATAGTATCCTGTGTTTCACCAGGCTTCCTTCTTGCAGTAAAAGGGGATTTTGTGACATCCTGACACTCCAGTGAATGTCTTCTCCTTAAACTAATGGTGAATCTCTAGATGTGCCAAGCTGCCAAGGTGCCAGGAAAGACTCCACCCAGGAAGCCTCATAAAACACAGGGTTTTTATGGCCTGAGATGTCCTGGGAGACTCTCACAAGGGATGGAACTGGAAAGAAGGCCAGGACCTAGACCAAGCTCTCCTTTGTGTCTTTCTTGTTCTGCTCAGAGACACTTACTCATCCTTTCAGAAGCAACTCCTGGCCCACCCTTTCTTCCTGGGAAGAAGCCAGTCTTCCCTGATGTATTTTCAAAAAGCATTACATGTACTCCCATTTTATAGCTCTTATAACATTTTCACATGGCCATTTCCACAACTACACCTGTCCTTCCAGAGTGAAGGGCTGCTTCTTGTGTATCCTTGGTGTTTGCAGGGAAGCTCAAACAGTGTAGGTAGTCAATGCACACTTGATTGCTACCTGCACCAGTCTGCACCTTTCATAAGCTGGGGTGATGTTCACGCCAGGCACACCACTTCCTTTTATCTTTCCTCCCATGCTAGCACATCCTCAAGAATGGGAAAGTCCACTAAGTAGTAAGAGACCACAAAAACGCTTCTCTAACTGCACGCAGCAAGTGGAAATCCTTGAAGTAAATACTTTCTTATAATCCATTTTGGAAGTGAGTCACACAATGCTTTCAACATTCAGGCAGACTGGTATGGAGGTCCTGTGGTCATTATTATTGAATTTAATGATCTTAATTGATACTCAGAAGGAATTTGCAAAGTACATGGTCTTATTATTCTAATTTTATTGTTACTAAAATATGTTTTAGCTAGCCAGTAGCCACCATTAGCTAAAGTTTACTACTTGGAGATCTCAGCATTCTCAGCTCTGCTACAATCCACAAAGTGATATAATCGTTATCTTTGAAAGGCTGTTTTTAACCTCCTCAATGGAATGTGGACCTGTGTTTCCTAAAGTCTATTAGAAGCCATTGCCCTGGTCCATGGAGCATCTGCTACTTCGTGAAGATAGTAGATCCTGTGAAAAGTCACATCACTGTGACACAAATCAGTTCTCCCAACTACAACCCATGAGGCACCAGAAACATGCCAGCCACTTTGGCTATTCTACAGCTAGTCCAAAAGCCCACATCTTCCTCCCACTCTTCTTTTCTCCATGATGCACTGAGATTCCAGAGAGAAGACACTGACCCATGAACCCTTCCTCTTGAGAACTCAGATACTTATATGCCTTAAGTTGATTATACAGTAAGGAAAAAATATATCCCAGAAAGGTTAAGAACATTCATTTCACTAACTGGTTTAATATCAGCAAAAGTAATCATATAGAATGATATTGTCAGTTGGAAAGTCCTGCTTTATTATAAAACATCTTGCCCATGGTCTTGACACTGCGTCTAAAAATGTATAATCATATCTTTTTCTTCATTGTGTTGAGACTCTCAAGTCTTCAAGGATGCTTGTTAACAGTGACCGGTTGCCCTTGAAGTCTTAATCCGTTGCCTGTTATTAGGACGTTAATTGGAGGAGCGTTTGTCAGATCACTTTCCAGAGCTGTCACAGACCAGATCAAAGCAGCAGGAGCAGTTTGGAGATATTCAGATAAGAGCAGGGATGACAGGCCTGGGTGTGAGAGGTGACCTCCCACGCCGCCCCTGAACTTGCAGGAAAGAGGATGCCATTCACCAAGTGTCCATTTTATGCCAGGTGCTCTGCTGAGTAATGTGTGTTTGTTACTCAGTTCATAAGTTCAGCCTTACCACAGGCGAGTACATTATCTTTATTTTATAAATGAGAAACTAGAGTTTTAAAAAAGGAAAGTGTGTGCTACATGGTCATAGAGTTAGTACAAGCATTGATACAAGAATTCAAGTTGGGCGTATTTGAGTCCTAACCTAGTCTTCCTGGCCTCTGTAATCTAGTACCAAATCTACAACTCACACCAGTCAGGCTCTTCTTACTGCACAGAGGAGGGCACCATGTTTGCTTTCTTCTTTAGCAAATAGCTACTAAGGACTCATCACGTCTCATCTGTGAGGCCTTCTCTGGCTGCTGGAATACAGCTATAGACAAAATTGAAAAGTCTTCACTCTTATCATATTCCCATAACAGTGAGCGTGGGTGCAGTTTCATTAGCTGTGCTTTCTTCTCTGCCTATAAACATTTCAGTATCGACAAAAATATAGCACAGCGTACACCCTCTAGTTGACATATTTGCACAATATACTTTACGAATGACAAACAATTAAAATATCCTGTGCTAAAACATTTTTCCAGCTGGAGAGATAGCTTGGCAGTCTAAGTGTCTGCCTAGCAAGCACAAAGACCCTGGTTCGATCCCTGGTACTGCATGACATGCCGGCCCTGGAACCAGATGTGCTATACTAGCCACCAAGACTGGGTGTGGTGGTGCACACCTGTAATCGCAGCACTGGGGAGGCTGAGACAGGAGGATCACTACAACTCCAAGCTGCGTAGTGAGATCCTGTATCAAATAAATAAATATTTTTAAAAATAAATTTTAAAACATTTTCCTGTTATGGGAAAGCCATAAAGAAAGTTTACACTGACTCCATGCACCAAATTTTTAAAAATAATTTTATTGAGAAACAAGTAACAATGAGACCGTTTCAAAACTGATTACTAGCACAGTTTCAATGATTAATACATTGCATATTATTGTCTTAGTGGTTATTCATTGTATAAGATGCAGACATGATACCTTTCCACAGACACTATTAGAGCAAATCTCTCTATTCATTGAATTAAGAGAATGTAGCTATATATCCATCCTATTTTGAATATGCAGATACAAAATGGTCATGCATTTGTATCCCCTTTTTTGTTTAGTTTTGTCAGAGAAGGGTATTCCACTGTCATTTAAATATTGTAGACATGCACCAAATTATGAGCAGAACTTACTAACACCTGAAGAAATTGCCACAAACTTTTAATTTTCCAACACATCAGATGATGTGGAGGCCACCCGCACACCTCGGCCTTGAATACAGTGAAAGGCTGCACAGAAAAGTGTGGGCCCTGGAGGTGCCACAGTGGGTCACCTCTGGTCCCCAAGCTGTGCTCCCAGCTCCATGGTGTCTCTCATCTTAGAGTCAGAAATAATCAACAATGTGTCTATCTGTGCGAGGGCTACAATAATTCTATACATCCATATATAACTATTTTCCAATAAAAAAATATTGTTGACCAACAGAAGCTGTGAATACAGAAATCCTGTCTCCAATTTTGCTTCCTAACTTTTAGGGTGTTTAGCCTTTTTAGATATAATTTAGTACATAAAAATTCATGCCAAACCATTCTATAGACAGAAAATAATGTGTTAGCTTGGCTACTAATCTTAGTAAGTTTCTTTAGATTTACTTCATTATTACTTCCATGCAGTAGTGGATAAGAAAACAGTATAAATATTAGGAAAATGACACACACATTTTCCAATTATTTAATTTTAAAAATGTAAGAGCATTTCTATGATTTTATTTTCTGATTCTCTAGCACATAATTCAAATTTTGGCAACTGAAAAATACCATAAATCCTCTAAGAGGTCAAACTTTTTATTCAAAGTTTCCAATATGCATTCTATATAAATTCTATACCTAGTTCTAGTCTATATAAATAAAGAGGTAGTAGGGGAATAGGGACTTGTGAACATTTTAGGATCAAGCACTCAATAAAAACAGTGTTTAGGAAATATTGCCTCATCAGAGAAGGTAGCATACATACAAAATGACAGAAGGAAGGAGAACTTCGTGTGAAAGTTAACATGACAAAAGAGGGGAAGAAAGCCTGGAAGGGCCATTCAGTCATAGCAGTGCACGACAACCCTTTAGACACAAGAGTCTCCAGGCAGCAAGGCTGTGTGCCTGTGGAACCCAGTGTGGCCTCGCTCAGAGTCACCCACTGCAAGCCTCCACACTACTTAGGAAACTTTGAAAATTAGTTATCGTCAAGAAGTTCCACACATGCTTTTCAAAAGCTCTTGTAGCTAAGCCAATAAACCAATTAAACCAGCGCAAGCAAATGCTTCACTTTCTGAGAATTTCCTGTACCTTACACGTGCGTAAACATTTATGGAAGCGTAAAAATTGCAAGAGTGGAAAAATGCACTGTTTGTGAACAGTTTTCCTAACTTTTCATTTCCATAAGTTTCATAAAAGTACCCTGGGATGAAGTATCAGCCGGGGAAAGAAATAAGGTTGTGGACTGACTGTGAAAACTATGAAGTGCTTTAGAAATTGAAATTCTAGTTCTATGTACAGCAACATCCATTACTGTGCAACTCAGTATCTGCTATAAAGAGGAAATACTTTTCTTAGAAACAGAATTTCACTCACTAAAACTCATAACATACGGACACAGACGACACACAGGCACACACACACACACACACACACACAAATGGCCACTTTCGTGGACTTTAAAGAAAATGTGTGATGAAGATATCCAATAAAAATTAGTAAATCTTACAAAATTACTTTAAAATATTTAAATTAAGTACAATGTGATGTTATTTAAAAGTTTCATCTCGCATGTGTTTTAGGCTTTATAAAGGAGCACTAGAGACACAACTTCCGGTCACAGTGCTGACGGGAATGGTTACTGGTCTTGGCAATGACCATGGTACCTGCTGTCTGGAAATAAAGGTTGAGCAACGTCTGGCAGCCAGGCACTGTAGGTGCCCACGATGGCCTTCTGCTCGTCCCCCACATCTAGTCTGCATCCAACCCTGCAGGGTCAGCACCTAGTGCCTCACACTGAACATATCAGATTCTTAAAGTCTCAGTTATATCCAAAACTTTGATGTGGATTTTAAATGCCTTGACTTAATCTGACAGTTTTGATCTGATATAAGTTATTCCTCCAATGACCCCACCCCCTACCATCACCCCAACACCATCCCCTACCCCAGCTTCCGGGAAGATGCAGTCTGTTAATTATGCCACTGAGAAGACACCTAGAAACTTCGGAATCACTTCTGTAATGCCAGAAGATCAAACTCCAATCAGTAAATATTGGTACAAATATTTTCTATACCTCCAGCATCTAGAAAATGGAAAAAAATATATTAGGGAACAACTATCAAGGGGAAGAAGCCTTAATCCTTTTAATTCTTCTCATATAAGAACTTTTAAGGGAGGAAAGAACAGAACAGCACAATCCAAAAGAAAGTGCCCCACACAGAAATCAACAGAGAAACAGCAGATTTTGAGTACATCTTAGAAAGACTGTACCTAGCAGATGTCACCTGATATTCCAGAATACCCATTCTTCTCTGTAGGAATGGAACATTCTCTAAGCTCAAGCATGTGCATCTCGGCCACAAAACAAATCCCAACATGTTGTAAAAAACCTGAAATTATTTTGCATATATTTTCCAATTGAAATGCAACACATCTAAATATAAGTAGCAAGAGAAATTATCAAAGTATACAGATATATCAAAATTAAAGAACCATAATGCTTGAAGGAAGAAATTCAGAAAAAAAAATAATTTTTTAATGTACGTAAAAGCAAATAAGAAGATCCAAGAAGAACAAAAAGTTGACTTGTAATGTGATTACAAAAGATCTTGTTTTTCTCCCTTCTTAATTTTTAGATTTAATGTTTTAGCTGCGAAGCCATTGAATGGTTTAGGGCATCAATTTGTATTTCTTTGGAGGCTGGACAGGACTCCCGATCCTTGTAAAGGCTGCATAGTAGCTGCTGTCCTCTGCTTACACTCTGATCTTTCTTCTACTAATTCAGGGAACTTCACAGCCAACCGTAGATGGTTTTTAAGGCAAGAGGAAGTCAGCATGGCGTGGCTGCAGGCCTGTTGAGAAACTCGGAGACCGAGTCTTCATTCTGGCCACCAGCTCCCTGAGCCGACCTGAGGCCGAGAGGCAGCTCCGCTCAGCAGTGCCTTTCTTTTCCTTTGGAGGACTTGCAGAATTACTGAGCTAGATCAAGTCATGGCTCTGATAGTACCTAACTCAAAGCCCTGTTGTAAGCTCTCCCCAAAAATCTCCTCTTTGACTTATCATTGCATTGTCCTATTAGTCCTATTAGACATTATGCAAAAGAACATTTGTTTACAAAATAAATGCCAGATACTCAAAGGTAGCCATTTCTAGTTAAAGAATCTCATAACATCTTTGTGGAATAAACAGAGATATTTACTGTCACTTAAAAGTCAACAAATTGGAAAGTTCAGTTACTGTAGATTAGAACACCAAGCTAATAAACAGAAAAACTAGGATCCCAAACCAGGCATGATTATCCCAGGGGAGGGCGACTTTCCCAGAGTTCTCCCTTCCCCTCCTTCACTCCTCATTTGAGAGGTTCCCTTTTCGAAGTAACTAATATTCTCTCAATTACTCACAGTAAAATAATATTTCTAAGTAACTTTTTAAAAGGGACATTCTGTTAATAAGTAAATTAGGAAAATAAACTTTTATACTGTTTAAATATGTTCAATCATTGTAAATTTATTTTCTAGGATGTATCTGGTAAGAAAAAGGGCTAAAATACCTAACCTCTGGCAATAGCAATTAAAGAAATGTGTCCTGGGTTAGGGAGAGAGCTCAGTGGCATAAGTGCCAGCCTGGCAAGTGCAGGTCCAGAGTCCATCCCTGGTACCACGTGCCATGCCAGCTCTGGAGCTCTGGGCATGCCAAGCAGGTGCCAGCACTGGGCATTGTGACACATGCCTGTAATTCCAGCACTAGGGAAGTTAAGTTAGGAGGATCACTATGAGTCTGAGCTGTGTAGTGAGACCCTCTTAATGACTATTTATTTGTTTGGGAAGACCACAACCAAAAATAAACAAAGGACCAAGATATAGACGTATGTGCATGGTCAGAGAGTTGAACTGAACTAGAAATTGTCTAAAACATTAAGGGGAGAAATTTGTCATTTATGGTACTTGATCAAAACTTCTGCTATCATTAGTCATAGTTGTGGCTGATAGGCAAAGAACCAAGAGCAACACAGGAGCTCTGCCAGGTAAAGTTGAGGTTTGTTAAGTGGATATGGAGAAGAAAAACACATACTCTTTATTTAGAAGATGTTTCAGGTAAAAGCTTTCTTTGGGGGTCTTTAACAATTTTTTGAGCAACAAATTCCCATTAGAAAGTGCTTTGGTCAAGTCGATGGGGATTTTACCAACATCCACCTCACGATTGTCGGCATCATCCTTGGATCTGCTAAGGTCATCTCAGCTGTCCTGCTGTTCCAGTGATGTGGATTTTGTTCAGAGTGATGAATAGCAGTCATCTAAGTGCATACTCTTCCCATTGGAGTTGTTGGAATACCAGAATTTATATTTCTAATAGGATTCAGAAGCATAGAGTATGATAATAAAAGTTGCTAAAGCAACTGGCATAAGTAACACAGAAATCGTAATGTGAGTCGTACAGTGTATGTTCTGTGCTTTGTTACGTACTTGTGATCATTTCCTTGTCAATTGTCCTTCCACTGCCTGCTCGTATACCTGTGCTAAGCCACTTACACTTTATAGGTTGCACTTTGTGTCCTTTCTCCAAACTGAAAAAGTTCATTTTTATTAGAAAAAAAATTCTTAAACCTAGCAGCTCCAAAATATTAAGAAACAAGTTGCTTATGTATTAGTATAACTGACAATCTTTGCATAGGCAAAATCATGATTTATGTTGTTTATAGTTTCTTAGAACTATTAATTCCCACAGACGTGACCAGCTACACATATATGTGCACACACACACACACATATAAATGCACATTTTGGGGCAGGCCAGATAGCTGAGTGGATTAAAGCACCTGCTTAGGCATATGCAGGGGCCGGAGGCTCCATCCCCAGCCTGCCAAGTGCTGCTCTGCCCCCGAGGTGCACTGAGACGATGATTGAGACTGGGTGTGGTGGTGCATGCCTGTCATCCCAGTGCTTGGGGGGGCCGAAAGACAGGGAGCTTTTCAACACTACAAGTCCGATCTGTGTAATGAGACCCTGTAGATCCT
>NDGM011072487.1:0-10943 GCA_002564305.1 Octomys mimax
TGGTGGGCTGAGCTGGCCACACACAAAATAAATAAATAAATAAATAAATATTTTTTTTAAAAATGCATTTTTAAAAAATGCTGAGGGGATGAGATGCATAGCTCAGTAGAGAGCGCTTACCTAGCATACATGAAGCTCTGGGTCCACCCACAGTGTTGAAAAAAATAACTACTGAGGATAGTGATCCTTTAGATGTAATTACTGGAGTGACTGAGAATTTTAATCCGAAGCCTTTCTATTTCCCAGGCTGAAGTTTGTCTTTGGTGCATCAGCTGTCCAGGCTTTGGATCTAGTTGATCGACAGTCTATTACTTTAATTTCTTCACCCAGTGGAAGGCGAGTTTACCAGGTAGAAGGTGGGGGGGGGGGTGATGGGGGCATGTGAACGTGGGATGTTCTGAACAGGAGCACCTTAGGACAAAGTGTCTTCATGAATCTCTTTAGAAGCTGGTAACCAGCTTGAAGTATTTTCTGGACTATTGAAAAGCTTTTGAGCCCCCTTAGTAAAATTAGTGTATTAGTAATTCATTTTAAGTTGACAAAAAGTATGTACTTATAGCATACAAAAATTGATATTTTGATATATGTATACCTTGTTGGATGACTAAATCAGGCTGTTGCCATATCCAGTACCTCATATACTTATTTTGTGTACATGTGTTGTGAGAATACTTAATACCTGCTCTCTTAGAAACTTCCAGTCATATAATACATTGTCATTTAACTATAGTTACCATATTGAATAAAAGATCTCCTGAACTTACTCCTCCTGCCTGACAGAAATTTTGTACCCTTGGAAATATCTCCCTAATCTCCCCTTTACCTCTTAATCCCCTGGTAACCACTTTTCTATGAGCTTGACTATTTTAAACTTCACATATACGTGATCATGCAATATTTGTCTTTCTGTACCCAGAATATTTTGTTATTTCACTTAACAGAATATCCCTAGGCATTTAAGTAATTAAAGTAAGACAAATATGATTTATTAGCTCTGCTCAGTAATTGTATAGAACCAGCAATGGTATGGTGGAGGCTCTTTTTTCAAGTCTCATGACTCAACTTTTGCTTTCTTCTTCTTCTTTTTTGGGGGGCGGGTGGGGGGTGGACCAAGGATCAAACTCAGACCGTTGTGCTTGCCAGGGAAATGCTTATTCTACTGAGCCATCTCCCCGGCCCTGCTTTCTTCTTGATAGTAGGAGTACCACTCCCAATAAATGTGCTGACATTTTCATCTCTTTCATAACCTCTTGCTTACAGAAAAAGCCAGATTGTATTTTGAGGTCCTGTAGTTAGGGTAAACCAAGGCACAACTGAGACCACTTAGGCAAGCAGAATTTAAACAACATAGGAGAATGTATTGCAGTTCAAGTGCATCCGAGCCAAGCGTGAAGACCTTTGGCTCTAAGCAAAAAGTGAGAGCTTATTTTATAGGGGAGTTTAGTTAGTGAAGGGGAACATTTCTGAGGGGGGGTATTAAATTTTTGTGTGTGTCTTTTTTTAATGTATTTGTTACAGGGTCTACAGAGTCTTAGTATGTAGATTGGACTCGTAGTGATCCTCCTGTTTTCAGCCTCCCAAGTGCTGGGATTACAGGCACGGGCCACCATGTCCAGTCTTAGTCACATCTCAGTCACCATCTCCCCTGGGGGTAGGGCCACCATGCAGGGGATCGAACCCTGGCCACTGCACTCTGCCTAAGCAGGCGCTTTAGTCCCCTGAGCTATCTGGCCAGCCCTAAATTATTGGTCTTTGAGTATGGGATCTGGAGCTGGCTGATAGGGTAGAGTGGTGCTGGCTTGCACAGCATGTCTCTTGTGGGGTTTTTTGTTGTTTTTGTTTTTGAGGAATCAGCTCTGTTCAGGTATAGCTATGTGGGGCAGCTGCTAGCTGGTTGAAAAAGCTATAACTTCCTATTAACTCTGTGCACCTGCAGGTGTGAGTAACAACTCTGCTTGGGGAGTTTTTCTCTCCTGGCGAGGTGGGGGTCTAGTTAGACCTGAAACTTTCCATGTGCTTAGAATGATCTAGAAGAAATGATCTCTCAGAATTGTCAAGTATTTATTAAGGGTCATGCTGCTAAATGCAAGTAGTCTGCTTAGGCCTTAGTTTTGCTCCCTGGAGCTTACAGGACAGATAGGTAGATCTATGAATTAACTTCTTAGCAGACTCTTAATTATACTATCATGTATTATTGTAATTCTTATCAGAAATCCTGCAAATTATTTCTCTTATGGGTAATGGAAATGAAAGACACAAAGTAATATAACAATCAAATTTGTTGTTTGTTTTATAATCTGAGACTAGGATAAAGACTACTTGTAAAACCAACTGCCTACTGCCCTAGGTTAACATGAGTTATAGAGGTAAGTGATGCAGGGGTTGAGGTAAGAGAATGAGATTAAAATATTGGCAGCAATGGGCCACGGAGATAGCTCAGTGGACTAAACACCTGACTAGGCAAGCACAAAGACCTGGGTTCTATCCCTGGTACCACAGGCTGTGCTGGCCTCAAGCCAGCCACCAAGGCGGGACATGGTGGTACATGCCTGTAATCCTAGCACTGAGGAGGCTGAAGCAGGAGGATCGCTACAAGTCCAAGCTGCATAGTGAGACCCTATACTAAATACATAAAATTTTGGGCCAGCCAGATAGCTCAGTGGGCTAAAGCACCTGCTTAGGCAGACACAGGGACC
Source organism: Octomys mimax (assembly GCA_002564305.1). Taxonomy (NCBI): domain Eukaryota; kingdom Metazoa; phylum Chordata; class Mammalia; order Rodentia; family Octodontidae; genus Octomys; species Octomys mimax. The sequence goes on from NDGM011072487.1 coordinate 2,697, forward strand.
AAGGTTCAATCCCCAGTGTGCTATGCTGGCCCTGCCCCCAGGGTACAATGAGATAGCAAATGAGACTGGGCATGGTAGCCCACGACTGTAATCCCAGGGCTTGAGATGCTGAAAACAGGAGGAACACTATGAGTCCAGTCTGTGTAGTGAGACCCTGTAGACCCTGTACTGAATACATTAAAAAAAAAAGAAATTTTAAAATATTGGCAGCAAGATGCAAAGTTTTGTGTGAATAAGAAAGAATAAAAAAGGAACAGTCAGCTATAGTCTGTTGCTGAGACTTTGCTGAAGATAAACATGGAGGAAATTTTTCATTGTTTGAATTTGGGTCATTTTACAATTAATTTCTTAGAGTTAAGAATATATCATTTGCTCTCATTGAGTAAATTTGTTAGTTAATTCATAGGGAATGAATGATTTGAGCAAAGCCTGCTCTGACAAAGAGGTAACTTCATTAAGCAAAGAAGTACCTTTGCTTAATGAACTTGTCATTCTATACTGTAGCATGACTTCTTTGATCTGGCAAAGTCATCACAATGTTTCTTAACATTAAGGAAAATGTCCAGTAAAGGACATTTAAAATGTCTATTGTCCAGTAGTAATGTTGGATGCTACAGTTGTTTATATGTTATTTTCCTACTCAAAATAAATTGCTTAAGTAGAAAAATTTCCTCTGGATGAGCTTATAGATGAATAATCAGTCACTAAATTTATTCTTTGTATCTAAGGAAGTGTTTGGTTTTTTCCTGGCATTTTGTGTGTGTGTGTGCGTGTGTGTGTGTATGTAACTAAAATACCAAAACTACAGGGCCCTTAAGAGTTTTTCCCCACATTTTTTAGCTTGGGAATTTTAGTTTTAGTTCCATTATTAGCATAACACTTGAGCTAATCAAGCAGATTTTTAGCTCTTCCCAAGTTCTGTGCTGTGGTTATCAATTAAAATCTTGAAGATCTTGTTTAAAATATCTTATTTTTAGTTTTTTGTTCATCCTAGAGGTCAGTGTGACTTGTTTAGTTTTTGTCATTCATATCCAGTATTATGTTACATTATTAGTCATAAAAGTGCCTAGAATTGTGGTTGTCAGCTTGGACCTTGAGTTCATGAGACTGTATAAATCTTACATACCCTCAAGTTCACCTTAATGGTTGTATTATGCAGTAGTGCAGTAAGAATTTGGCTTAATTCATGGGCTGTGTAAGATGGTAAAAGCTGAGTCAGAAGCTGCTGTGATACCCAGTCCATCACCTTTCCGTAAGTCAGTCTTTATTCCATAGTTCAGCCGAATATTTTACTGTCCTTCAAGTGTTAATTACTCTAAAGTCACCGTTTTGTTGCTGTTATCTAAGCTGCTTTATAGAAACTTTTTGCTCACTTAAAAAGGATATTTCAATCAGGAGGATATTCAAAGGCTAAGTTGGTTGTGCTGTGGCAACAGTGACCTTCAAACGTAAAGGTTTGCACAAAGTTTTATATTCATTCATGCCACGTACCATCAGGACTTAACTGTTGTAGGACTGCTCTGAACTATTGTAATTCAGAAATCCCAGTTGGTGAAACAACTCCTCTGTGGAACAATGTGGAACTCATGGCAGAAAAAGGAGATCATGATATGCCACAATTTTCGACTTTTCCGCTCGTCTACTTAAATTTTGCTGACTAAAGGTGGTTCACATAGCCAATCTGTATTCAGTAGTACAAGAATGCATAATCCTTTTTCCAGAGAGGTACCAAATACAAGAAACAGTAAATAGTTACAACTTAGCACCATGAAGTATACTAAGAGGCTTGGAGCAGTCATAAAATAAGGCTGTATCCATGAATGGATAACCATCTAGGTAGGTCACACAGAAATCACAGCAGACTTCCTCTCAGGGAGGTTCCTTTGAGTTCAGTCATGGCCTGAGTACTGTAACCTCCTTCCTGCATATTTTTTAAGATCTCATTTCTTCTGAGAAAAACATTCCAGACTATGAGTGGAAGATCTCAGAGCTGTTCCTGTAAGAGGAGGTCATTTTTCCATTGAAGGGTAAAGGAACTAAATTAAATTATCCCTAAGGTTAATTTCCAGTTCTAAACATTTCTAACTTAGATTTTTGCCTCATTATTGGGTTCAGTTGTTGTCTACTGCTAGATAAGGAGCAAACAACTTCAAAATTTGGTTTCTTTGCAGTATTTACTGACTCAGGCAGTTGAACATTTTACTTTGAGTCTTTGGCAACCCTATAAAAGGATCAGGCAATGGCGCCCCTGTAGAATCTTATCCCTGTCCCTAAGTCACCAAGCATTTATTCAGCATAGTACAGGGAACATTCTCTGATGGATATAAGAACCATCCACTGAATCACTGAAATCAGTGCAGAATCTTATAGGCTTAGGCATATTTAAATCTAAAAAGAACACAGGAAATAACAAAAGAAAAAATTAACACTTTACTCATTGGTAATAGTTTGTGGGACCCAAGAGTTATTCATATCACTGTTAGATAGTGGTAAGTTTTCTTTAGGATTAAAGAGGAAACCAAATACTTTAATATTCTCCTTTCAGTTTAAGTCTTCCAGATACACTAGAGAAGTTTTTTTATTGACACTGAGTGGTGTATATATTCATAACACTTCAGGATCTTGTGATAGTTAATATATAAGCTGTGATTCATCAATACCTAATTTAAACTGAGGCTAAAATCTTTAATGGTTATAATAGGCATCTCCTTACTCACTGAGTGGTAAAATCCCTAGAAATCTAGCAAACCCTAAGTAAGTCTTCTGATTTGGTCAGAAATTATACGAAGGTGGCTGCATCAAATACTGAATATGGGGCCCGGGAGATGGCTCAGTAGGATAAGTGCTTGACTGGCAAACACAGGCATCTGAGTTCAATCCCCGGTTCCACAAAAAAAAAAAAAAAACCTGAATATGTGACAGACAGAAGCCCAACACTTGAATCTATTACTTCTTCTATTTACAGTTTTACCTATTTCTTTAATCTCTGGGGTGGGATGTTATGGTTTAAATCTAGAATGTCTCCCAAAAAGACTCATGTGCTAAGAAATGTGTTTTTTTGGAAGGTGACTGGATCATAGAGGGTGAGCTATATTCATCAGTGCATTAATCTTGTTTTTGTTTTGTCTTTTTTGGTGGTACCAGGAACCAAACTTGGGACCTTGTGCTTGCCAGGCAGGCACTTACACTGCTGAGCTATCTCCCCAGTCCCCAACATTAATCTGTTGATGAGTTCATAGTTGAATGTATTTTTAGGAGGTGGGACCTGGTCAGAGAGGCAGATCAATAGTGTGATCTGGAAGGGCTTATTATCCCTGGCTCCTCCCCACTTTATGCCTGCTAGCTGCCTTGTAATGAACAATTTTCTTAAAGCATACCATTCTCCCATAGCACTTCTGCTTGGAGCCTACCAACCATGTACTGACCATAGTGAAACTGTGAACCAAAATCAACATCTAAGTTGTAGGAGTCAGGTATTTGTACAGTACAGCGACTAATACAGAAAATTGGTACTGTAAGTAGGTCCATTTCTGTGGCTATGTGGTTCAGAAGCATTGGAACTGGTTTGCAGTAGGAGTTTGGAGATGTGGGCTAGAGAAGCCCTCGGTGAAGGTGAGCCTCTTAGAGCTTTCAGTAATACAAACAGCCCTCTTAGCACATGTGTAACAGGTTCACCAACACTGCCCTAGAATGTTGTGAGCAGTGCTTGAGGAACAATACCAGTCAGAGCTCAGAAGACCAGAGTGGTAATAGGAATATAGCCTACAGTAAAGGCCAGGCTCAGGAGGCTTCGGTTGACAAGGACTCCATTGGTTGTTGGACTAGAGGTCATGTCTGTTATACTCTGGTAGAAAGTTTGCCTAAATTTTACCCATGCCCTGAGACTTGGAGACTGATATTAAGGGTGGCAGGCTAGTCTGGTAGATTAAAGTTCAAAGCAGCACAGTGTTCAGGCTGTGACATAGGTACTGCTGGCTGTTTTTCATTTAGATCTACATCAAGAAGGGCAAACAGCAGAGCTAAATGATTTGAAAAGTTTGTAGTTTCACCAGAAAGGAAGTGCCTACAAAGTTGTATTACAGGAAAGTATGGGGGACTGGGGATTTGGCTCAGCAGTCGAATGCTTGCCTAGCAAGCTGGAAACCCTGGGTTCGGTCCTCAACACCAAAAACAAAAAAATAAACCACCCCTAAAAAACAATTCAGCTGAAAAAAACACAGTAAAATCAAAAAAGGGAAGTATGATATGGTTCCTGAAATGATGAGCATAAAAAAGAAGCCAAGTAATTTGTGCATAGACAAAAAGAAAGATGCCTTGCGGCATCTCGGAAGTCAGGAAGATCCCACCCATCACAGGCTCAAGGGTGAAAAACTGCTAAGATTTCATTTGAAAAAAAGAGCCCCTGGGCTAGGTAGGTCTACCCAAGAGGGACTACCTAGAAATTTGTTCCCTAAGATTTTTTTCACAGGGCTGAACCATCCACATACACAGAAGTCTCTGAAGTCATGATCCAAGGGCACTTGGCTACTGTTCTACTGGAGGCAGACCTCAGCATCATCCATGTAAGCTGGCTTTCCACAAATGTACAGTGCAAGGGTTGTGAGAAAATCACAGAGGCTTCCATCCAGATTTCAGAAGGTCTAGGAGGCTAAGCAATGTGCCTTTGAGAAAGCAGTACATGAAGCTGTGAAGTTGAAGCCAAAAATGTAGTGGAGACCCTACGGAGTTGGAGATGCCAGAAATGTGGAGCATCTGCTGAAGAAAACTACAGCAAGTAGAACCAGCCCAAGAGAAGAGCCATGTGAACTACCAACTGTCACGTGGGACAGTGCTGCCCAAGCTCTTTGGAACTCAGCTCTCACCACCATGACCTCTGGATGCCAGACAGGGATCTACAGTATTTAATGTTGGCCCTGCTGAATTTCAGTCTGGCTTTAGTTCTGTTTTCTCTGTTTTGGAATGAAAATGTTTTAACTTTTTATTTTGTTTTATTAATACCACTGTATGTTGAGAGTGTTCAACTTTCTTTTCAATTTTTGGGGAGTTTACAGCTAAAAATTTTCCTTAAGTCTCAGAGGAGACTTCAGACTTGGACTGGAACTGTTAAGACTTTGGTGACTTCTAGAGGTGGATTAAATACATTTTATGTAATAAGACAGCCTGCGCCTTTTGGGGGACCAGGGGTAGAATGTTATGGTTTAGATCTAGAATATCCACCAAAAGTCTCATGTGCTCAGAGGTGAGCTTGTGTGTGTGTGTGTGTGTGTGTGTGTGTGTGTGTGTGTAAAGGTGAGTACATCATGAGGTACTGTGCTCATCAATGGATTAATCTGTATTGACAAATGTACTCATAGTCAGGGCCTGGCCAGAGGAGGGGGTATGACGTGGAAAGGTGTAGTCTTGTCCACAGCTCCTCCCCCTCTCTCTGCTGTCTAGCTGCCATGCAGTTAGCTGTTTTCCTCAACCATAGCATTTCTGCCCTGGAGGCAGGTGACTATGGATTAAACCCACCGAAACTATAAGTCTCCCCTCCTCTAGCTTGGAGGTGTTCAGTATTTTATCTCAGTGATAGAAACTAATACAGGGAGAAAAAAGTAAAGAATCCTGGCAATGCTGATAATATAGCAATAACAAAAACAATGTTCTTTTTTTTTTTTAATTTAAATTGCCATCATAAAGCCTAATTAATTTAAAGCCCCTGTAGTAATGTGTAAGTTGCAGTTCATTGCAAAATAATCACTGGGATATTTCTACTTCCTTTTGATACTAATAATAATCTCATACCTCTAGTTTGGAAATCAAGTCTAGGAACAAAGTCCTATACTAGTTAGTTATAACACATATCTGAGATAGGCCACCTTAAAAAGCAAAAAGGTTTATTCTGCCTATTGTTGCACAAGTTTTAGTGTAGACCTTGTTGCTTTGGACCTGTGGCAGCACAGTACATCACAGCAGGTACATCTGTTTACTTCATAGGGTCTAGAAAACAAAGAAAGAGGAAAGTGCCAGGGTCCCTCATCTCCTTTAAGGGCTCACCTCTATGACCTAACTTCCTCCCACTAAGCCCCACCTCTCAAAAGGTTCTACTACGTCACACAGTACCACAGGCTGAGTACAAAGTCACCAGGGCTTTAGGAGGCTATTCAAGATCGAAACTATAGCAAGCCCCTGACAGAAAGTGTTTGGTTACTTGATACAGAGACTTCTCCCACAAATTTATCCAACCATACTACAGAGAATTTTTTGCTATCCCTTTTTCTCTCCCTTGTGTCCCTCTTGACTGCCACCACAGCCATTTGTTCTTAGCCTGGGTCTCACGCCAGCCCCTCATGTATGTGTATCCTTTCTTCCTGCTGAATGAGTAGACAGATTTGGACTTCTTTTTCTGAGACCTCCATTCTGAGCAGCTGAGTCATCCCTTTTGCAAGACTGTTTGCTATATTATTCTCTCTACTTGAAAATACTTTTAAAAAGCCCTTTTCTACTTCTGGGAGCTTACTCCTGCCTCACCATTCACCCTTTACCTGATTTCATATTCTCTTAGGATTTAGGGTAGAAGCTTTAGAAATTTACACACATGCTGCACATTACCAAAGGCTAAGGAACCCCACGATAAAATGTAGATAAGAAAAGCTTTTGGTAGTCAGCCCATCAAGTGGCTCTATGAATCACTAGGCATAGGAACAAAATGGCTTGTGTGGAAGGTTGAACTAGGCTGAAATTCTTCAGTCCCATTGTCTGAAGTCCTAAAGAGTACAGCAGAGAGATAAGGAAGAGTGTGCCTGCTGGAGGGAAGGGAAGTTGGGTTTTCCCTTTGGTGTAAAGCCCTACTGTAGTTCTTTCCAGTATAATTTGCAGAGCAATTCTGACTCATTAAATGGTAAGTCAAGGGAAAGAAGTGGTACCTGGAAGTGCCTGTTTTGAGGTCTGATCCTATCTGTCCCTTTTCTTTCTAGGTAGTTGGAAGTTCTGGTAAGACATATACTTGTTTGGCTTCTTGTCATTACTGCTCATGTCCTGCATTTGCCTTCTCAGTGCTACGGAAGAGCGACAGCCTACTGGTAAGGACGGAGGAGGCTCTTGCCACAATAGATTAGGAAACTGTTAGCATTTACTTTATGGCTTAAGAGTTGCACAAAATGATCATTTTACTGCAAATTGAAATAGTAGTTTATTGTTCTTGGTCGGCTTTTCTGGGCTTAGCGTCCCAAAATGCAGTGTCATTTTCAGAACATCAGTTTCCTGCTTTCTTATTTAAAAGACCATGGATGAAGCTTTGGGGAGACCAGCAGGTTATTCTGAAGGTTGGCACTGGGCGATTAGGCAACCTAATAAAAATATGAACTAAATTGGATGTTGTCAGCTTCATATATCTCCAACTCTAGCCATGAGATGTGTCTACCCACAAACCACAGCACAATATGATACCATACTCAATTTTTACATGAGGCAGGACTGCCTTTGCCTATCCCTCTCAGCCTTTGCCAATTTTATCACAGTTCTGAGTAGCAAACAAGGACACATTCATACACTATTCCAATGGGAAAGGTACTGCCCTCCTCAGAGCAGGTCAATACATCCTAAGCTATGCCAAAGAAGTAAATAATAGTCTGCCCTATTCATGTCATTTTACATTATTAACTTCTTACACATTTGGGAACTAGGTTCCAGGTTGGGGTATCCCATTCATGTGGGTCATATTTGTAACTCATGTCAAGTAAGTATATTTCACTTACAAAATGATCAGACTGACCTGGGACCCCTTCAAGATTTAAAGCTGTGTTCTGTGATGTAAAGTCCAACCGAGTTATTGCTCCAGAGTTGTATACATGCCAGTATATGTGAAAGTTCTGCCACCACCCCTCCCCCTTCCTACCTTCACTCTGGAAGGATAAGGGAAGTAGAATGTAGGCTCTGAGCATACTGTTAAAATGGGTTAGTTATTTTCATGGGGTGGCTCTCCAATTTAATAAGAGAATCTGAGAAGCACTGAGCAGGATAGCCATTGTCATGATAGCTTTCGGAGGACAAGGAAGCAGCTGACTGAAATAAGGGCAGGCTTTCTCACTTTGTGATGGTGGTGAGAGGGCCTGGTTAGATTGGCTAAGTTTAGCCCTGCCTATCCCTAACAAGGTTGTGTATTTTATATTCCAGTGCAAGCACCTTTTGGCAGTTTATATTAGTCAGGTCATGAGGACCTGTCAGCAACTAAGTGTTTCTGACAAGCAGCTGACTGAAATATTGATG
>NDGM011072522.1:0-14997 GCA_002564305.1 Octomys mimax
GGTCTACAGGGTCTCACTACATAGATCCGACTCATAGTGATCTTCCTGCTTTCAGCCTCCCAAGCACTGGGATTACAGGCGAGCACCACCATGCCGTTTCAATCACGGCCTCAGTGTGCCTCCGGGGCCAGGGCTGGCACTGTACCTCAGGAATCGACCCAACTGCTGTGCTGAACCTAAGCAGGTGCTTTAGTTCACTGAGCTAGCAGGGCAGCACCTTTGATAACCATTTTGAAAAGTAAAAATACTTTTGCTGAAATAGTGAAGTTCTTAAGATTTATGATCTATCACCCTTATGAAATGATGTAAGACTTGCATAGTCTATAGCTCAGCATGTTGTTTACCTTCCCATATTTCAAGCAGGAAAAATATTTTCCTCTATCTAAAGATAGTTTAATCTTCACAGAACTATTATAACTCCAGTGACTTAGTCCATATTGTGTCACTATGATGAAATACAGACTCAGTAATTTTAAAAACAGAATGCAATTCTTACAGCTTTAGAAGTTAGAAACCTAAATATCAGGGGAGAGTTTGTGAATCATCCTAAAGTAACAATCTGTAGTCTAAGAAGACAAAAGACAAATAGTGGACAAGTAACCCACATCAGTGATGAAGCCATTTGTCCATTCTTAAAAGTGATGATTGCTTCATTTTTTCTGTTCCTTGTAAAAGCTTCAAGTTCTGTAGACTCATGTGTCCTTTCTTACAACAACTTTTAGTACATGACAATGTTCTACTCAGTACATGGCTGATCACATTTTTAAAAATTTATTGGTACATGTTTGTCTTACATAATTAAAGTCATCATGGGGAATTTATACCTGTATACAATATGTGTTAAGTCTTTTTTTATCCCATTATCCTCTTCTCCTGTCAACCCTTCTTCCCCACCCCACTTACAAAATCTTTGTTTCCATTGTATTCCTCCATTCTCTTTTTAATCTCTTTCCTCTTTCTTCTTTTCCCCTGCTCCCTCCTTGTTCCCCTTTCCATTTAAACAAGTTCCTGTTTCTCAAATGTATCTTCCATTTTGCACTTTATTTACTCTTTGGATTTCTTACACAAGAGAAATAATAGACTATTGAAACTAATGTGTCTGTGTCTGATTTACTTCCCTTAAAATTATGGTCTCAAGATGCATCCATTTACTTAAAACTTTTAAAGTTTTTCCTTTTTTATGACAGAGTAGTATTGTGTACAAACATCACATTTTTGAGAATCTACTTGTCTCTTGATGAACATAGGGGCTGCTTTTAAGATGTAGCTATTACAGATTTTTGTTACTATAAATCTAGGTATGTTTGCATCACTGGAATATGTTGCTTTTACCTCTTTCATGAAAATACCTAGAAGGCCAATACCAGCAAGGCAGAGAGCATCAAAATTGAAGTTATACTATAACGTTGCAGTAATAAAAATGGGATGGCTTGGCAAAAGACAAGCAAAACAAGAAAATCCTACACACCCCAACCATGGCGATCAGCAGAATAGAGTAGAAGATGCTGGAGCAATTCCAAGTCCACTCAGCCACTTTACCTTTAACAAAGGGAGAAGATTCCTTCACTAGAAGAAAGATAGCCTCTTTAGCAAATGGTTCTGGATACACTGGTTTTCCACATGCTGAAGATTAAATGTAAACCTATATCCCTCCCCAGGTACTAAATCAAATTGAAACGGCTCAAATTTATAACTTTTAGAACAGACACTTAATCAGCTAGAAGATAGAATGAGTAAAGCTCGTGACGTCAGAGGTGGCTTTATGAAGAAGATCCCAGTTGCACAAGAAATACTACAAAGAATCAACAACTGGGGCACATCAACTTTAACAGCTTCTGCACAGCAAAAGAGACCATGAACAGAGTGAAGAGAACTCACAGAATGGGAAAAAAAATACCAGCTATTCCTCAGACAAAGGACAAAGATGTTAATCTAGACTATATAAAGAACATCCAAAGCATCAGGCCCCCAAATGTAAAGCTCAAATGCAAAAATAGACATATAAAATGGAAATTCATACTATTTTGTTAAGTAAAATTCTGTATCGCTTGATTTTTTTCTGTTTTAATTCTCTTTAAAAATTAAAAAGAGAAAAATGCAAATTAAAACAACATTGAAACTCCATGTATGTCACTCCAGAAAGAATGGCTAGTATCAAGAAATCAAACAATAACAAATGCTGTGAGGTTGTGGGAAAAAATGAACCATTTTCCATTGTTTGCGTAAACTGGTCCAACTGCTATGGAAACCAGTGTGGACATTTCTCCTCAAGCTAAAGTGAGAGGTTCCGTTTGACCCTGCATGACTTTCCATGTCTAGATTTTGGGAGTTGAGATTTGGAGAAATTGTGCAAAAGTAATGATACTCAGGTTACACTTTTCTCAAGGACTATTAGCTCAATAGTTCTCTGAAATTGTAGTACACTAGCTTGTCAACTTGCATATTAATAGAAATATCATACCTTTCAAAATTGTAATTAAGATAAATGAAGAAAAGACCTTGACCTCTGATTTTTTTTTTTTTTTTTCCGGAACCAGGGATTGAACTCAGGCCCTTTTGCTTGCCAGGGAAGCACTTATTCCACTGAGCCATCTCTCCGGCCACTGGAACTTGACTTCTGAAATGTGAAAAATGAAAATATCAGAACAAAGTTATTGAATATATGGAAGAAAGCAGGAATATAACATTTTCATTTTATTGACTTTCCTCAATTACCAGGAAATAGGTTGAAAGACAATTGTATAATAGAGATTTTATTCACTAATAGTTCTCTCTGTGGCTAAGCTTTATCACCAGTCAGGGGACCTGTTCTCCTGATTGTCCCTCCATAACACCTACAATTACATTACTATATATCACAGAGGAGCAGAAGATCACATGCACACACACACACACACACACACACACACACACACACACACACACAAAGTAGGCAAGGAGGGAAAGTCACAATTATGGCTATAACTAAGGCAACTATTTACAAACTTAACTGAACCAATAAGGAAAAGAGATGAAAGGTCTCTTAAGAAACAATGTTTAAAACAATGTTGTCTGATGGTCTTATTTCTCTTGAAGCTATCTTTTCATTTAGGTCAATGAGGACATGGAAATAAAAGGTTCCATGCTAGCTTTGATAAGAGAATTAAGAATCACTTCTGGAATTTCTTTGAGGCAGATGAATCTACACATGAAAGCAGAGAACAGGGATTCAACATATTTCAGACTTTTAGTACATAGGATTAGGTTTTGTGTCAGTTAACCTTGAATGCTAACTTGACTGCTTAAGAGAGTCTCCTGGAGAGATGAACAGATGGTAGAAACAGAGGTGAAACCCAGCAATGTTTATTTCTTTATTAATTCTCCAAGAAGCTCCCAACCCAAAAAAGCTGAAGATTCTCCTTTAACAGTCTCATCCAACTCTTAACAAAGAGTTAACTTGACAGTCAAGTATATCTTCTTAAAGCATACTTAACAAGCAAAGACACACAATTTCATCCTTCTCTGTAGCATGATATAACTAGAATGCCTATAACCAAAGAAATCCCTTCTGGGAAATATCATGAGATCCAGCACTTCTCAAAGTTCAGATCGACATGTGTACTGAGACTAAAAGCGAACTCATAGCTGTAAATCTATGAAAATTCAAACCCAGTGACATATTCCTCAGGTACAATGTAAAAGGGAAGAATCTCTACCCCCAAAGAAATGAACAATAAGTCTAAAGCAAGAGCTGTATCCACTGGGGCAAATATTAGGTCCTAGAACTCCATGTCCAGTATCTGAGGCACATGGTAAGGAGATATGAGTTCCAGTGGGCTTGAGGGTATTTCCATATCCTTATAGCTTTACTGGATGCAACCCTTATAGCCTGTCTCCCGAACTGGCGATAATCGCAGAGAAAATTGCTTTTCTCGTTAGATGTTTCACATTTTTTGTATCTCTAACTTAAAGTATTTCCACAACACCTGTTGCTTCCTTTTCACAACTTTGTGTACCATATATATCACTGCTAATGACTCCTTGATTGACCTCTCAGGACTGTTTTTCAAGTCTGAGTAGAAGATTTACTGAAGCACAACTCTTTCTTTATGCATACCTTAACAACTAACATCACAGGATGACACCAAAATCTAGTGGCCACGTGTCTTCATCACTTCCCCCATTGCTGGGCCTAAATATCCAACAACCAAAACTTAAATAAAAGAGAAGCACTTTGATTTGGCTAATGATTTTGGGAGCACTCAGTCCATGGTCAGCTGGTTCCAATGCAGAAGTGTCATGGTAGAAGAGCACAGAAGAGGAAAGCTACTCAATCTATGGCATTTCTGAAATAGGGAGATGAAAAAGGAAGTCAGGGACAAGAGGACACCCTTCTAGGTCATACCTTCAGTGACCAACCTCCAAGCAGGACACAGCACTAAATAGTGCATATACTTCTGAATTCATTAAGGGTGAATGATTATGCCATGCTCAACTCCAATAATTTTCCAAAAACATAAACTTTGGGAAAGATTTTAGGTACAATATGAAAGCCAATAGTAAACGTATCATCTTTAATAGAATGAGGCCATTGTTTTTCCCTAGTATCCTCTGATTTCTTTCACTTCCCTAAATACTTTAGGTACTTAAAGAAGAAAGACTGGATACAAGGAGGAAAGAGGGAGAAAGAGGGAAAGAAGGAGCATAGGAAAGAAGGTAGGAAGGAAGGTGGGAAGGAAGGAAGCAGTCAAGGTGGGAGGACTGAAAGGAAGGGAAAGAAAATCAAGGCTGGGGTAAGGAGTGAAAGAATGCAGGAGTGAAAGAAAGAAGAAGAAATAGGAGGAAATGAAGGAAGCTAAGAAAGGAAGGAAGGAAGTGAGGGGAGAAGGAACAGAAGAAGACAGGAAAGAAAGAAGGAAAGAGAAAGAAAAGGGGGCAGGGAAGAATGGAAGAAGGCAAGAAGAAAATGAGGAAGGAAAGGAATAAAGAACAGAAAGAAGAAGAAATAAAGCAAGAAAGAAAGGAAGAAATGAGAACAGGGTGATTATAAGGTTTCATGGTCCCTGTGAAAAACCCAAACTGATCTGATGCTATGTGAGTCCTGGCGAGTTTCAGAAAGTAGATGGCCTTAAACTCTTATGAATGTTTCAGACACAGGTGTCTGGGTCTTGGAGCTACCTGTTTTTGTGGAGTATGAGAAGACCAGCATAATGAGGTTCACTGTGGAAAAAGAAAAGAAAAGTGAATTTGTATTTGATTTTCTAGGGCCAGCTCTTATGATTTGGGGTTTGTATTACTGAATATTATAGATAAACAAAGCTATTATTGCTTTGTTGCTTCTCTATGAAGGTATTAAATTGGACAGAGAAGCATTCTCTTGGTAAGGAAGAACTCTTACAAAGTGCTAATGCAACCCATGAATAATTACTTCATCATCTTCTAGCTCTTCCCCAAGCATACCAACAGAACATTAGGAAACAAGGGAAGTCACAGTCAAATTGAGATTTAAAATTATAGATAGAATAAAGCAATGTAACATTGTACCTTAAAGTTCTTGAATAGTGAAAAAGCCAAACTGGGTTGGAGGTTTATACAGAATTATTATTTGTTATTGTAATTTGGATTCATTAGTCCAATTTCTACAGACAGTAGGGCTACAACTGAAGCTTTAGTACTTCCATGCTCTCTTAGAAATTACCAACTACCTCTTCCATGTAACTGTTTTCTGAAAGCAGTGATTAATTTGCATTTGTATGGAGAGGTCTCCAGTATGCATTGAGAGGGTTGCTCATTTAGAGTACATGACCCTCTTGAACTCTGTCTCTTCATTTCTAGAGCAGGATTTAGTGCAAGAGGCTGTAATATTTTCAATGCACATGTACCATCTCACTGGTTAGCATATCAGATGTCTCCATATCAATAATTGTAAGTCTACACTGTCAGATCTTTGCCAGCACAGATAGCTCAAAATTGCTGACAAAATTCTGGATCCTGCTTACTAAATGAAATTTATTGGGATTATTTAGGTAGGATCTTTTGGAGGACTGTGTAAATATTATTTCCTCTCAGTGACCACCACCTAAAAGTGGCTTTTGGAAGCTTAAGACACTAGATAGATTTCATCTACTTCTTCATTTCATATTTATTCAGCATCTTTCAGTGGAGCTCAAATATGCCAAAGGATGGTTTGCCAAATTACACAGCAAGGTATAACACTATGTATACATAATAACCCAACATAATTGCATAGATGCAAAATAATTCAAAAATTAACTAAAACTTTAACATGTATACAGACAGGCACTTATTCTACTGAGCTATCTCCCTGGCCCTACAAAATCTTTTTTTTTTTTTTTTTTTGCAGTACTGGGGATTGAACTCAGGATCCTGCACGTCCCAGGCAGGCATAACATGTATACATAATTTGTAAAATTATAAGGAATAGCAAGAAAATAACTTAGCAAAGTACATTTTATTGTGCAAAATCATTTTCATAGTTGAGTGGGTTTTTGATGTATTTTTATTATTTGAAAGAGGAAAAAACAAAACAACAAGAATAAAGACAATACCAAAGTAACATGAAACAATAAAAGAATTACAGAATTTCAAAACAAAAATAGAAACCTAGCAATGCTTGTTAAATTAGGTATTGTTATCATCAAATTTGTTGCTCAGATTACCAGATATAGGCATCCAATATTGACCAAATAATTAAAAATTAACTCAATTCAATAAAACTTAATTTTTTCCTCATCCTTTTTATTTTTTAAATTTATATTGAAGAGGGCATAAAATAATAGATAAGACATTGGGGATGATACACATTAAATAAAAACAGGATAAAAGTTATGCAATAGTGGTTGTTATATTGTGCATTACTGTCTTCAGTGTAGTTGCTCAGATTACAGACACTGGCATTTAAAATTGGTCCAAGTAAAAACATTAAACATTAACTGCTATCTTCAAAGAACTGATAGAAATTAGTAGTACAATCGTCTTAGCTATCCTGTGTATATACTTACATGATATTTCCCCCTTCTTTTTTCTCTATCTTTTCTCATTTCTCCTATCTCAATTGTTTATTCCTTACGTTTAGTTTTGTTCTATTCTAATACATTTATTAAATCTTTCAGATTTTATATATTCTTGCAGATTCTTTTACTAGGGAGACACTGTGATGTTTATACCTGCGGGTCTTACTTATTTCACTAGAAACTGACTTATTTGTCCATTATTTAAGGGAAAATTAAGTACCAGAAGAGGTGAGAAAGGGCCCTGTAGGAACTGTCATGTTCAAAATCCTTCCTTTCCAAGACACTCTTTGATGACATGCCATTTTTAATCTATCACATTGGAAAGTATTTTTGGCTCTGGAAAACTGGCAAACAAGGAAAACATTTGGTAGGAGCCAAATCACTATTGCACTAATTTGTTTTATTTCACCAAATCTGCAATACTGATTTCCAGGGCAGAGTTGAGACACTATTGCTCAGCACTGCAGAATGATTAAATTTTGGGGAAAAAATCATGTTTACATTAAGATGAATACTTAGTGCTGATATTCTCTACTGTATTTTTAGCCATGGGTCCCCATATGAGTGCTTTAAATTTGCTGCCTGGCAGAAAGGAAAAATCCATGGTGTTTTCTGACCTACTTCCTATAGGAGATAAATAGCTGGAAAACACTGAAGGAGTTGCCTGCTGAGTGCCTAAGAAATGGAGAGGACTTCAAAAGGAACTCCAAAAGTGAAGTTGCAATATTTATTTTAAACATGTAATTGAAAGATTACATATACTGGGAAAGGTTTATTATCCAATATCTTTGAAAGTATATACTCATTAACTTCAGTATAATATTTTCTAAAACTAAGTAGAGGTAATATAGTTGAGAATAATGACAACTGAATGGAGAAAATAACTTGGTTCAATATAGAACATTTGAAGCATGACACAGTGAAGAAAAGGACTAGGATACAGATTAGAAAATTTCTCAATTTCTGCAACTCTTCCTACTTTTTAAATGTTTTCCTTTGTGTGCATGTAAAAAAAATAAGACATTCTCAGAGTCTGCACCAAAGTGTTCATTTTCATTAAATCCTGCTTCTGTAACAAAAACTTCCCTAAGGTTGTATTAAAATGTATAAATTTCCTGCATTAGGAAACCAAATTTATACTCTATTGATTTCACAAGTCCAAATGCAATGAATTTTCTAAAACAACAGTTTGTCTTTTTCAAAATCAAAATTGGGAGGTCTTAAGTGTATGTCCTGGTTACTTTTCTCTTGTTGGGACAAATACCCGACACCAAAAATGAAGGAATAAAAAGTTTAATTTAGCTCACAGTTAATGGAGGTTTTGGTTCATACTCAGCTGGCTCCAAGGCAAAGTGGCACATGGCAGAGAGCAGTCATTCATGGTAGCAGCAAAGAAGAGAAAGTAAGAACAAATGGGAGCAGCGGCAATAATGGCAATAGAGAGCAAGTCTATCACCCTTATGTTGCATTCAGGCTATCTGCTCCAGGCTGGGTTTAGCACTCACACCCATAATCCCAGCAGCATTTATACCCATAACCCCAGCACTGGACCCTGAATGAATCACAAAGTCTAAAAGTCCACACCATCTCTCATTGCCTCCCCACTGAAGGTAATACCTCTGCTCTTACTTAAATAAGATAAAAATATGCAGACAAGAGAGAACTTGGAAACCTCCAACCCAGTGTTTTTCAAACATCACTATGCATATGACTTGTCTGAAAATCTTATTTAAATGGAGATTTTCAATTTAACAGATTTAGAATAAGGTCTAGAATTTTGATTATCTCACAAATTGCCTCTGAGTTAATAGTATCACTCCAAACAACACCCATCACTCTCATTTTTCCAGAAAAAGAAGAGGAAAAAAAAATAGGTCAAATAAATTGAATTTCTCCCTCAAAGTTGAGGCACAGCAGGAAGGAGAACATTTCCGCTTCACTGGAGTTCATTGTATGAAACCTCTCTGAAAGGAAGGATTATTTCATAAGTCAAACTGGGAAAGTCTCAGGACGTAAGAGTGTAAGTTCTCCAAGGACCATTTTTCATTCTAAACTCAGGTTTTAAATTTCATGGCGATATCTTGTAAGGCTACGTTTGCTGCAGCAAATTTCCATTAATTACAAGCCACATCTACCTCAATTTCAGAGGTGATGTTTCACACCTGTCAGCTTTAGGTTTCTTAAACATTATACAGTTTAAAAGGAGAGGGATAAGTGGTAAAGAAACACGGGCTTAAAAGTTGTAAGAACAATGTTCCATCAGTTCACATTTTTTACATTCGATTATGAACTTAATCATTAACTAACACCAAGGCACAGTTTCCTCCACATTTCTTTACTGGCAGGGTGTCTGGCCACGTACCAAACAAATCAATTTAGCTGATGTGAGAATTAACTTCAGAAAACTCACGATTCTCAATTACTTGTTGAGAGTTATTAGCTTGAAGAATTTAAATAATGACCTAATAAAAGCGACTTCAAAGCAGCTGGTACTTTAGTCCATTAATTTCTGCTGTGGAGATAATGTAGCATTTGAATTCATGTATTGATAATTTTCACCACCGATGCGTACTTTACATGAATGAGCTCAATTCTTTAAGTGCACGTGTCTTGTCTTGAAGTATAGTATAGATATTGTAATTTGGTCTTTGTACTTTGTAATTTGGTAATTGTACTTTGGTCTTGTTTTATTATTCTGACAGCACTTACTAGACTGCTTTAGATATAGACTTTGTGAGTTCTCAATAAATGACAATGGACATATTGAGAGTTTGAGTTCATATTTTACAACAAATCTGTAAAAATACAAAATTTTTCTGTTTGGTTTTCACATGGTTCTAATAGGTAAGGGACTATGTAAAGAAGCATCAGCCGTTTCTATTATTATATAACCAGTTGTCGAAAAATTCCTGGACAGGTGGTTGACGGACCCGGTGGCAATTTTGGAACAAGTGTTAAGGCTTATATTATACTAGGTCCCCTTCCCAAGCTTGATGTTCCCCATTTGGTGAATGTCATCTTGCCATAAAGTGTACCACGTGCTGAAGTCATTTGCTTTACATCAACTCGGTGATGAGTATTTTATCTGAGCTAAGAACCTAACTTGGACGCTGCCTCATTTTTTTGTTTACTTTCTATGTAGGCATTTTGGCTCTCAATAAAAATTTTGTCATGCTGGAAACAAATATATGTATAACATAAGATGATGGAAAGTGACAAATTGCTTTTCAGCACTATTTTATGGCTACTTCCTTCCACATATTTATTTATTGCTAT
Source organism: Octomys mimax (assembly GCA_002564305.1). NCBI lineage: Eukaryota > Metazoa > Chordata > Mammalia > Rodentia > Octodontidae > Octomys > Octomys mimax. The sequence continues at coordinate 10,290 of NDGM011072522.1, forward strand.
CGATTTAAAAGTTAAGATATGCAATCAGAGTAAAAACTATTCAGAGTGGATTTGTAGTCAAAACTACTTGTGAATTTTTATAATAACTGTTGTAGCATCATGTGCAAAAGGTTCACTTTTTAATATAAAATAATATAAACTTAAAAAGGCTGAAAAACTTATGTGATTCACTGTGATAAAGTCTGTATTTCTGCTGCTCACTGATAGGCTGTGTTAGAAATTTCTTTTCTTTCTCCTTGTGCCTCCCCTTCCCCATACCTGTTTACAAACTTTAAACAAATCACTGGTGCTTTGGTTTTCCCAACTATGTGAACACTTGAAACATGACATTGTTTTGTCAGGATGGCAGAGCAGAACAGTTATTCATACAGTTGCCACAATGATATTTGTTCTCGTGAATGAAGCATAAATTCTACAACTATGTTTGCTTGAACGTTGCAAAATTTCATAAGTAATTACAGTTTTGTTATATATTATTTAAACTATTTAGATATTATGTTCATAATTTTGTTGAACTAGTAAGTTCTTCTAAATGTTAGGACACTTCATGTTCCTATTTACAGTGCCTCTTTCCATTCACTGTAGTAATTACTGAATATTAAATATCATTTAGAATATTCTGTTTTGATGTGTATATTTAATTTTTATATTTAATTGTTTAATCATTGCTCAACAATTTTAATATCAAAAATATATCTTAGTGTTTATCTACAAGTTATTATAAAATTTACTTAACTCATTAATTTTCTGAAATAAAATGTTTTGTTCACAGTATAGTTTTTATTTATATATAAATACATTTTGAATTTGGTGTATTTTTAAGTGATAATTTATTTAATCTGGTAATATTTTTATTTTAGGTTTTTTGTTCCTATTCACTTAGAAAAACATCCCCAAGCCGTGATCAGTAAATTCTATCCACTTGTTATTTCTAGTTTGATTTTACACTTAGTAATTCTATTTACCCAGCGTTTAGAAGAAATAAATATCCGAAATGTTTTCTCAAAAGCCACAATTTCATCACTTACTGAATTATTGATTAATGGATCACTGTTTCACTTTTTTTTTCTATATTTGAAAGCACACTATGCGCATCTATGCGTTTTCTCAGTAGGATGAAATAAGCCAACACATTTAATGTTCTTTTATACAATTGTTCTTTGGTGACATTCCAGAAGAAATACTACTGTGTATTTCGCACTCCTAGGGCAACCGAAGCAGGGGGGAGCATTCCACAATCTGCGCTAATGTTTTTCTAGCACAAATTATCCATATCTTAAGATATGGAACCACAGCAGAAAATGACATGATGTCCAGAGAATGATGAGATGTCAAAGCAAAGAAGCTGAGATCAAAGATTAACAATGGCATTTGAGGGAAGAAAGTAACACAGAGAGTGAGAACACAGGGAAGTATTTCCAAAGAGATGATGCATCAACTCCCCTCTTAGGGCTTGACAACACTTACTTTGTATAGATGGAGTATCACCAAGGAGTTCTTGCAAAAGACTGCTGCATGGCGGGTAGAGGTCTCCATAGTGGCTCCAGAGGCAGCTGGTGCTAGAAGATACTAGAGTTTGGCCTCTCTAGAGTGGCACAATTATAATGAATATCCAAGGCTTCCAAATCCTTCGCTAATTGTCAATATTTTCACTGCTTGTTCAGGGTACAGTCTCCATAATGATTCATTCATAATGTGAAGACGTACAAGGAACGATGGAGAAAAGTAAGATAAAACTATAAAATGTTTCAGTAAAGGGGGTGGGAAACCATGGAATGAATGCAATGAAGAGTCCCTGTGTGGTTAGGAGTCCCAGGGAGACTCCTAATTTCAATATGGCTATGCTTCTGGATGAATGTTGTTCATAAACTTTCATCATATATGCCATCAAATGATCATGAAAGATGATAATCATATACATTTTACAACTAAAATTATGAGGCAATTTGAAGAACTTAGAGCTTTTTTAAAATTAGTTTTCTTCAGTTATTCCTCTACTTTCTTTGAAGAAAAACTGGCAATATTTTATTATGAAAACAACACCAAGCTAAAATCTTGCAAAGACTGTTATTACCATTAGTTAAACAAAGAAACTTGTCTTAAAATGTTTTATTTATTGATTTATTTGGTACAGGGTCTTGCTGCACAGGTTGGACTTGCAGTGATCCTCCTGTCTCAGCCTCCTCAGAGCTTGGATTATAGACATGTACCACCACACCCAGTTTTGATGGCTAGCATGGCATGAGGTACCAGGAGTTGAACCTGGGTACTTGCACTTGCTAGGCTGGTGCTTAGGTCACCAAGATGTCTCTGAGGCCCCAAAGAAATATTTTTAAATGACTAATCTTAACTTGAGAGAAATCTCCTTGAATTCATTGAAAAATTACAGTTACAGCCAAACAATAAACCTGAAAACAGAAGGGAGACAAGTGTAGAGACCATTACGACAGAAACGCTTGCCAGGCCATATATTTTAGAACACCATGTAATGCCATAGGAAGAAGATTCAGCTAGGAATTTTAAATAATTGTCTGTGTGCTGAGGTGAAAATGTAAAAGTCCTGGAGGGCATAGATATCAACATCTGTAAGTTTCCTGTAGAACATTTCATCCATACACCATATAAATCACCACAGAAGAATGGGGGACCACCCTGAGAAGTATTAATTGACACTGACACTGGAATGAAGAGCAGCAATTGTATATCTTTTGATAGACTTATTAGTACATTGGATCCTGTAAAGGAAATGATTATTTAACTTGAAGTGAATCTTAAGTGATAGGAATTACTTCAATGAAAAGATATGTAAAACATACTAAATAACAATCCAAGCAGCCCATTCAGAGATATGTAACAATCTCCAATGGGCCCACATATGTAAATGGCAAACAAAAGTGAGAGGTTAAAAAATGAAAAAAAATAATTTGAAGAGGGGGGCTGGGGAGATGGCTTAGTAGAATAAGTGCTTCCCTGGCAAGCACAAGGGCCTGAGTTCAATCCTCGGTTCTGACAAAAAACAAAAATAATTTGAAGAAATAATGGTTAGGTGTTTTCCAAATATAGTGACATAAAGTAAAACTTATGAAGATCAGAAGTTTCCATGACAAAAGCAAAAATAAACAACTAAAAATAAATTATTGGAGTTAGAAAGAACCAAAAGATTTGTTAGTTTTTAACAAGGAAAAAGTTTACATCAGAATGCTCATCATAAGCCTGTAGATTAAAATAAAATCCTGTGATAACTGTAAAGAAATAAAAGAATATCCAAGCAACAATCTATGAGTTGCAATAATACATTTCAAAAGCAAAAGATAAAAATTAAAAACTGATAATCCTCAAGCAAGAATAAAAGCCAGAAAGGAAGAAATATATCATAGATATAAGAAATGAAGTAAAGTTTAATTTCTATAGAAGTGATACAGCTACTATAAAGATAAGGTAGTAATATAAAAAATTCACTCCTACACTATTTAGAAGAAATGCCTCTTCTAAAATTACAAGCTACCAAAAGTAAATCACAATGAATAAGGCAAACCAGTTTAGTTCTGTAACCATTAAATGAAGTTATTTTATTTAATAGTTCATGCAAAACAAACCTTTGATCAAGTTTGTTTCACTGAGGAATTCTTCCAAACATGTAACAGATTTGTTAGAATTTATCACAATCCCCTCCAGGATACAGAAAGTGATAAAATGCATCTTAGTTCATTTTGTGAGGCCAGTACCACCCTGGTAAGAGGAAGAGGCCATGAAACTAGAAAGCAGAACTTGGGAGATGGTGAAAGGGATCAGAGACAGGATGGAGGAAAGAAAAAGGAGGAGAGAAGAGTAATAGAATATTTTTAAAATTTAGCTAACAAATTAACAGTTGGAGAGGAAACATCATGGGATAGAAACTTATAACTAGAATTGGAGTCTTTGTGAAAATATGTACATTTTCATTTTTTAGAAAAAAAGAATATCCACTTTCAATTAACAGTGAGTGTTCTACCTACTGCCATAAGGGAAGAAAATTAAATAAAATACCTATATATTAAAGAGAAAGTTATACACTTGCTTTCCAAATTATAGATAATATCTTGTTCTAATAAGATATCTTCCAAATTTCCAAAAGTCTCTGAGAATTAATAACTTTGTTCAGAAAGCTCACAGAGGGTTGAGGAGGTAGCTCAGAGGTCTAAGCAAGTGCCTATCAAGTGCAAGGTCCTGGGTTTGATCCCTGGTACTGCACGCCATGCAGGTGTTGCACTGAGCTGCCACTGAAGCCAGGTGACCAGACCTGTGACCCCAGCACTGGAGAGGTTGATATAGAAGGATCACTAGGAGTCTGCCCTGCATAGCGAGACCATGTACCAAATAAATAAAAGATTAAAAAACAAAAAAGAAAAGTTCACAAGAAGCATCATCAGTGCACGATGCTCAAAATCATATTTGTCCTCAGTAAAAGCAAAAATATGGAAACCAAAGTTAAAAAATATCATTTACAATAATTTATAAAAAATATAACACTAAACATATAGCATGTTCATATACATGTAGTCAAATTTGTATGAGACTTTTCTTCATACAAATTTTGCAAAACAATGATGAATAGAGAATGTAAGTTCTATCTCCTATTTTTATTATCTATTTATTTGTTTGTTTATTTTTTTTGGCAGAACTGGGGATTGAACTTAGGCCCTTGTGCTTGCCAGGCAAGCGCTTATTC
>NDGM011072523.1:0-11565 GCA_002564305.1 Octomys mimax
AATACACAGGTACAAAATGGACATTCATCTGTATCCTCTTTTTTCGTTTATTTCCATTATTTGAATATTATAGATTGTAGCATTTGTTTTAGAATAGCCAGTTGTTTATCTTTAGTTAGCTTCTGAAATTAGATGACTTGATTTAAAAAGAGAGGGTTTTAGTGAGATACCGCTGTTCTTCCATTTCCATTTCCGTCTCCAGTGCCCAAGAGCAAAACAGTAATTTGGGGCCCTTCAGGTCCGAGTGAAATGGCGCTCATCAGAGTAGCGGGGTCAGCAGCTGGTCAAACAGCTTCTTCCTGCGCTAGCATATGAAAAAGAATGCGCGAAAATTAACTGTGTGTGACTCAGCCTACGCTTATTTGCTGCTGGGTATAAATATTTCTTTTTCTTTTTCTTTCTTTTTTTTTTGTGTGTGGTACCAGGGATTGAGCTCAGGTCCCTGAGCTTGCCAGGCAAGCGCTTATTCTACTGAGCTGTCTCGCCGGCCCTCTTGAATATTTCTACAGCCAATTTCATCCTTAAAAATGTAACTCGCTGGGGATCCTGGGAAAATTCATTTCTTGTTCCCACTCATTAGTATGCTTAAAAGTAAAGTTCACTCGTATGTAAGACTTCCATTCCACACTCTAGAGCCTTACTGCCTTCTCGCAGTCACCCTGTCGGGTGCCAGTTCTGTGAGGTTCCCCGCAGAGGAAAGATCCTACTTTCAAGTATTTTATGCAAGCTGATTTTTTGTACAAGGAATTGACATGCAGAGTATCGGGAGACTGAAGGGGAAGGTTCTAGGCTGGGCTTCCGTAATCAACTTGCAGAGCAACACAGAACCAGCCCAGAAAGACAGCCGCTGCTTCCACTGTCCCCGGCGCTCCATCCAGGGCAGGAACCCAGACTGAAGAGGCTGCCGTGCAGATGCCGCAGCCAGCCTGCCCCCGACTAGGGGAGCCGGGAGGCTGCTGCCGCAATCCTGCTGTGCACGAAGCCTCGCATCTCCAGAATGTTCTTTGCCAGCAGATCAGCAGCCAAGAGAAGATAATGGCCTCCTCAGGGCTGCTTTCCAGGCTTAAAACAAAGTTATCGTAATTATAGAATAAAACTCATAACTGAATCCCAGCGGCCAAGGGGAAGGAAATGCAGATTTTAGCTTTCCGGCCTCTCCTGGAAAGGAAGGGTCCTGGAAAAAGGTAGAATGTAGGGTCAGGCAGGCAGGTGACCCACATTATCCCAGGTGAGCAGTAACCAGTGTCATCCTCAGCCCCCCACGCTTGAGAGATAAGGAAACTGATGTGGAAAGGATTAAGGGAATGCTCCCTTCGAGGCAGCCTGCTCTAGAACATGCTCTCTTGCCCAGTAGTACAATTAATTGCCTTCCGCTATCCAGGTTATGGTACCTGCAACTCAGGTTAAAGGAAAATTCCAGCAGCATTGTTTGTCAAGGTGAAATGTTTTCCAAATAAGTCCAAGAAATTGAAAAACAGCCAAACCAGTACACCTTGGACTCTTTCCGGCCTTTACAGTACCAGTCTAAACCTACTTCTTCAGATTCAGCAAAGCCTTGAATTTCTCTTTTACTGAACCTTGGACTATAATTCAGGTACAATGAGATACTAGTGAGGTGGTGTTTGGGGCACAAAAAACCAGGAAGACTGAGGGATCCAACCCAGATGAATTCCTGTTGGTCATTAATTTCAACCTAAACATCAAGATTTATGGCTACAACTATGTGAAGGTGCAGAAATTTGTAATCCAAGCTGCAGAGACTTCTTAGCCCTTAATTTGGAGCTTGCATAACACAGACACTGCCAAGTTCACCCATTTACTTCCCTCTGGGTCCCCTTGGCAGTCATGCTCCTCCTGAGTCACTCTCCCAGTGGCGGGCGTGGGTGGCAGGGTTGTCCCCAGGGCTGTGAAGACAGAAAGGGACAGTGATGCAAGTTAGGGCATGTCAGGCTCCAGTACTCAAGGGCCTGGCAGGGTGACCTGGGGGAGGTAGGGCCAGACCCTGTGGGTTTGTTTGGGCCACCGGAGTGCAGTGATGACATGGCTTGTGAAGACCAGGCTGTGTGTGGACAGTGGTGGTGTCGGCAATATACAAGGAATGTGGCCATCTCCTGAGTGACCGCCGGCCCTGGTGTGAAAACAACTCACTCTTAGCTACGAAAGCCATTCCAATCTGGGGCTGTTGGTGACAACAGAAGACTGGACCTTCAGCTGCAGGGTTTCTTCCCAAAGGCAAGAGCCGGTCTAGAAGATCTAGCTTGGGGACAGAGGAGTGCTAAGTCAGATTTGTAGGCAAGCATGAAAAAGCACCTCACTGTCATGAGAACTATGGAGTGGCTTTTCATCTTCTTCTGGATGTCATCCCCTTGTTCCAACACTCACTTAAGAGTTATTCATTTTGTTTTGCTTCTGTGTCTCTGGTCAGGGCAGTGAACCTGGACACTGTGCTGGAGAAGAGAACTACAGTTGAGACAATGGGACTTGATGTTTTCCAGGCCTTTAGCCCTCCTTACATAGCTCCACCCCTGAAGAGCTAGGTCTCCTATGTGAAGACAGACAATGGGGTCAGCTCTGCCCTCCCTCAGGTAGGAGCGCACAGGAGGAAGGACAGCGGGGGGATGGGTGCTCCCTTTCTGGGATCACAGGGGTCACTGGGGTAGAAGGGCTGCAGCTCCCCTTCTGTGCCCCCAAACATGTGCCCAGGCTATACCAGCTTCTCCACCCTAAGAAGAAAGCTCTACAGCTCCTTTAAAAGGGCATTTGTATACGATAGCAAATATGTTCATTGTATGTCATCTTTAACTGTTCATTAAACCAAATCCCCCAGGACATTTTATGCCAATGCTTTGGAAATTAGTCTTTGTTACTTTATGTAATTGAAAACAATAAAGCTAAGTGCCTGTTATAGTCTTCTGTAATTTGAAAGAAGGACTCTCCACCTCAGATCCTATCTCTAGGCCCCTCAGTGGCCTTGAGGTAATGAGGGGAACGGGCCGTATTTGCATTATATCAGAAAACCTCACAGAAAAGGGGCACTTGCCACATGCTGTATGACCAAGCTCATGCCGAGTTTCTGGGTTTTGGACTGGGATTACATCAGTGTAGTACAGTGCTCCTCTCACTGGTCATTGATAATTGATTATTGCATGCTCTTTGGAAACTCTAAATAATATTCATTGAATGTCTTTGATTAGAGTAAATGGGATAAGTTAATCACCTGATAAAATTTTCAGGAAGAAAAACCTTTAAGAAATAGGCTCTGTGTAGGAAAAATTAACAGCAAATTAAGAATCTACCTAAAGCCAGACACAACCCCCAGTGTGTGTCAACTGAAGAATGGACAGATAAAATGTAGCCCATCTGCAAATAGATGATCACTCAGCCTTAAAGAAGAGTGGAGATTGGGCGCACACGAGGTGGGTGAACACCAAAAGCTCAGTGAAGGAAGCCGGTCCTAAACGGTGTAGCAGGTGGCTCCATTCCCGTGAAATATCCTTGAGGTGCAAATCTGCGGAGCTAAGAGGTAGATTAGCGCTACCTCGGACTGGGGTGGAGGAGGGCTGAGAAGGCTGCTAAGACTGTGAGGGTCTCTTCAGGGTGTGAAGAACTGGGTTGTGGTGGTCGTTGTAGAGCTATGTAAACATAGTGGAACCCATTCAGTTGGACACCGACAGTGGTACATTGAAGAGTGTATAAATTATATGTCCATAGACATAGAATTTTCCAGAATCATTGGTGGAACTCCATATTTTCCACTTAACTTTGCCCTCAAAGCAGCTTGAATTGATGGATTCTAACGGCCTGGTAATAAAATTGGGACCTTAGGAACTGACGAGCAAATGAGTATGCTCCCTGCTAGGGACTCCTCCCTCCCCTCTTGCCCACCCTGCCCTGGGCCTTCGCTTGCGCCCTGTCCCATGCCAATGCCAGGGAGCTGCATGAGCAGCCTGTTCCCGCCACAGTTTCCCAGGGCTCATTCCCTACTGCTGCTCGGGTTCTCCCATCCTCTTCCGCCCGGAATCCTCACCTTCTCCGGCGGGTTTCTCCTCCCTCACCTGGTGCGAGATCTGTACAGCTCACATTTCTTCCTGTTTCTCTTTTGAGCCGCTTAACAAGTTTTTCTACCAAAGTCATCAAGTGGCACAAAAGCATTCTTCTAATTGTATTCTCTAAGCCAACTGTGAAGTTTCCAGGAACTCTATAAGAGTTATGAAGAGAACACAACTACTACTGTTACCTAACAATACGTTTTGTTAGTGTTTTGGCACATTTCTAAGATTTTATGAGTGTGTGCATGCAAGCGTGTATGCACAGTTCTTTCTAAGGTATATGTATATATGCTAATGTATCTTTCGGCATATATAAAATTATATATTTTACCTAGTTGAGATCATCCTGCAGAAATTCATTTTTTTACATTATAAGAATCATATAACTAGACTCCCAGTTGCACTGGGTGCTGAAAAGCCGAATCGAAAGCGCAAAGCTTAGACACATTCGTCTTATGAACAAAACACTCCTAGTTTAATTTTAGGTTCTTCTATTCAGAGTTCTGCTGCCTTATTTTCCACGTCCTCTTATTTTTATATTTAGTCTAATTTTGTTACATGCTTCCTTATGAAACATTCCCAAGCCGTTCTAAAATAAACATTTTCCCATCCTAACTGCAGTGAGGACCCAGGAAGGTAGTCTCTGCCCACAGCGCTGCTCGGAGGTGGGAGAAGGCGGGAGGAGCGGTCGTGTGGGCAGGAAGGAGGGTCGCGGCGCCCGAGCTGCTCTTGGAGCAGATGTAGGGCTGCCCCTCTTCACTCCTTGGCCACAGGAAAGTGGTGGCCTCTCTGCCACACACCCCTGCCGTGGCGCACTCCGCCACCGCAGGCTCTAAGTGACAGGCCACGCCACCATGGACCGACGACATCTTTGAACCGTGAACCAACATAAACTTGTCCTCCGTTAAATTATTTTCTCAGCTGTTTTGTCACAGTAACAGAAAGCTGCTTGGCACAATGACCATTTTTAAGGGCACAGTTCAGAAGTGTTAAGAACACACACATTGTTGAAAAATGGACCTCCAACGCATTTGCATCCTGGAAAACAGAAACGTATTACACAGCATGAACTTCTCTTCTGTCTCCCTCTTCTAGGGACAGCGGTCACTAGACTTAGGGTCTGCCTGACAATCAGGATGCGCTCTTCATTTCGCATCTTCCACTTAAATCTGCAAAGCCTCCTTTTTGAAATAAAATACCACTGACGGGCTCGAGGGTTTAGGCGGTGAGTCTCGTTTTAGGAGCCACCATTTGGCCTGCAACTCTTTACTGCCAGAGTCTTGATACATGCTCAAGTGCTTGTAATAGAGGCAGCCTTATTCCTGGTTTTTAGGTGAAGTTAAAGTTTAAAAGACATAAACAGTTGGCAAAGGCGCACGGCACACCCAAGGCCCCTGTGCCTCGGCTCGGCAGAACTTACCCAACCTGTGCCAGCCAGTCACGTGGCACTGTCTTCACCAGCACAGAATCAGCCTGCATTGAAGTGTTCATCTTTATGCTCGATGGAGCTTGGCCTCCAAGAAGCAAGTCCTTTTTTCCAAAGAAAAGCATTCAGCCCAATACAAGAAGTAATACACCGGCGCAATTCCACGTCTCGCAGTCAGCTCGGTAATTATCCACCCAACCCAAATTTGGACACTGACACAATGTTCCCCAGGAACCTTTTTGCATTTTCTTATCCCTGGAAATAAACACGCATTTCTTTAATTCGATTCCTTCAACACTTGTTGACTACCTACTATAATGCACAGTATACTGTCCCTTAAAGTACTTCGTTCTCCATTTTGGACATCTTTTTAGAATCTGTTTATTTATTTGGTACAGGGTCTCCCTATGCAGCTTGGACTTGTAGTGATCCTCCTGTCTCAGCCTCACCAGAGCTGGGCTCACAGGTATGTGCCACCATGCCCAGTTTCAGTGGCCCACACAGCATGTGGTACCAGGCATCAACCCGGGTCCTTGCACTTGCCAGGCAGGTGCTAGGACCACCAAGCAATCTCCCCAGCCCTAGACATTTTTATTTTAGAATAGGGATCATTTGAACTCACAAACACACAGAGAGACATAAAGATAGTCCAGCATTCTCTACAGCCTGGATTATTGTTAAATCTTTGAATATTGCTTTGTTTTGTTCTTTTCCTTTGCTTAAATTCAGGAATCTTTGCATAGCATTACGTAATTGCAACTGGCTACTTCTTAAAATCTTCCTTTTAAAAGAAAACCATTTTTACAATTCAGATTTAGGAATGGTTTGAAACAGAGCTGGGGATACACATTTAGTTAAGCCAATCAAAACAATTTTAAAATAAGAGAATAGTATCTTGCTGTTTTTCGACGATCGTTTATCCTGCTGAGCATGGATTTGTAAGGCTTATCACGTAGTAAATTTTTTTAAAAGGGTACTAGTTCACAGTCCCTACATTTTAAGAGAAATTTCTTGATAGATGTGTGTGTTTAAAGAAATAATATAATGAACAAAATTATGTAATGTATTTCATAACATATTAATACAAAATTGACATGTTATCACTGATGGGGAAATTTAGTGGAAATGCAAGCTTGAGGTGACATTAATTTGCCCACGCTGGAGAGCATCATCTAAAGAGATGCCTGTTTAGATGCTTTAAAATGTAAATAATGTCCGTGGGGACAGAGCCTCGCTTCACATAATGTATTTTCAGATAAGCAAGGAGGGGAAATTTGCACTAATTCTATAGGGGCGTAATTAAAAATAATTAGATGCCAAGGCAACTTCCACATAGTTAAAAAACTAAGTCTGAGAAAGCGGAGATGAGTTTTGCATTTTCAGGGAATAGTGATCGTGTAGCGCAGGCTTGGGAGCTGGGGTCCCAGGGATGCAGCCGCCTTCCTCATGCGTACCTGCCAACTCACTTGTTAATTTGTTTTTTATAATGAACTGTCTCCAGGGAAGAGAAGGTATGTGTTTAATGAGTCAGTCCTTGGCAACCATCAAAAAGTGTGTTAGTGAAAGTTAATCTAAAAGTGTGAAGTATGTATATGGCAAACTAGGAAAATACTGGTATGGAGAAGAGATGGGGGGAGAGAGAGAAAGAGAGAGAGAATGAGAATACATGATAGATGATAGATAGATAGATAGATAGATAGATAGATAGATAGATGATACCTTCTGATGAAATAAAAGGGTAGGCAAGATGATGACCATCCTGACCTTTGCCACATGACAGATAAGGCCACGTCTCAGGACAGTCACCTTCATCTCCTGCTCACATCATTTGAGGGATGTAAACTGATGAGGCTTATGCTGAGCTTGCGCAGACTCTGTGTCGTCCCTTCTGGAAGCCCAACGGAGGCAGCATTCACCACTTGGAACACGCAGGATTCAGAGGTGAGGACAGTCACTGAGGGAGACAAAGCCAGACCCACGAGGGCGGTGCGGTTTCCAGCTGGGACGCAGCTTGCTTTGTTATGCTCACATTGCATTCACAAAACAAGGGCAGGTTAGGGCGGGAAGCTGGGAGGGAGTGAAAGCCTGTGAACCAGTAAGATAGGATGTCACACCTAGGACACAAAAAACAGTGGAACAACAAGAATTATATTTTAAAGAAACTATTACAATTATTACATAATGAGGCAATTCAGCCAGAAAACTTCTCCAGCTAGTTGTACGTAGAGGCAAATTTTATAGGATCGAAAAATACAGTTTTTAGGAAAGTATGATTAAACACTATAAGTAAAAAATTAGGGTCCTTCAAACTTAATTTGCTTGAAGGAAAATTCAATTTTGCTTCTACTTTATGTAACAATAAAAGTCTAACTCCACTGATCATAAAATTGTGACAAAAATATTTATCAGTTTCAAATCTTATATTTGAGCTGTTCTTTGCAAATAAAATGCTGTAATATTTAATAAAGATTAGCTACTCATTTGGACATCAGAACATGATCAGATCATCTCCTGACCTTTAGACTTCTCCTAAATCACAACTAAAAGAGATCCTTCTCTGAATAAACTCCTCTATTTGCATATTTATGTATTCAAAAACTGCATATTGGCATCATATGTTAAATATTTGCTGACCTACTTCATAGTGCTATTATAATGAGTGTGCTTGATTTTGAAAAAGATATTTCATACACACACACAACCCCCAGAAAACAGATGTGTAGATGCAAGATTTTTATATGAATTAGCATTTAGATTCTTCAGTCTCAAAAAATAATTTACTTCTACGTTCTCCACGCTCTTGGATATTATTGTTGAGAACAATGGGAGAAATTACACATGATATGGCCCAACCAGGTAAGCTAAGCATAAACGATCAGAAAATGCAGGGTTAGAATACTTTCGGATGTCTGGGTCTTAGCCCAGTTTCAGTCCAGAGATTAAGACTTGGAAAAAGTGAAAAATGGATGCAAGAAAAAGAGCCCTTGTTACTAGCCTCTGCTTGGTGTGGTAGGTAGGATAATTGTCCCCTCTCCTGCCCTTCTCCCCCCAAAACTCACACCTTAAACTCCACAACCCATGAATATGTGTCTACATGGCAAAAATACTCTACAGATACGACCATAGTTGTGGATGTTGCGATGGAAATTACCCTGAAATATCCGAGTGGGCCTAACCTAAATGCATGAATCCCTAACGAGGCCCTTCTGGACTCTGGGCAGAGAAAGCTATCACGGCAACATATTCCTTCCCAGAGGCCAGCAAAAGGTCTCTGGGAAAGAACACAGCCTGCTGCTGTGTTGAGTTCAGTGAGGCGCAAATCTTGTTGGCCTTCTGACCTACAGATGTGTGTGACACTAAAGTTGTGTTATTGGATCTACCATGTCTGTGGTTAAGTTGTTACCGTGGCACTAGAAAGGTAACGAAGAGAGGGAAAGTACCTCAGTGATGTTCTTACCTCCCTGATGTGGCTACTCCAAAAAAAACCAAGTCACTCCCCAAATCAATACTAAATCCCTCCTTAGACTCTCCCCCAAGTTTCTTGGCCCCCAGGCACACTCTCACCCCAGAAATCTCTTCTGTTTTATCTCTTGTGTTTTCCTCAATTTCTGTTCGTGAAGTGACATTTCAGACCCTCCGAGTTGGGTTCTTCTTCATGAGGTAAAGTGGCAAAGCACACATCAGCAGTCCCGCGGGCCACCTTGTCCCAGTGATCAAGCTAATTTGTGGTGAATCAGGGAAATGACTTGGAAACAGCATTTAGTTTTGTACTGGTACAGCATTTGGCAATTTGGTTTGTTCCTATTGCTGAAATGGAGGCCGTACAATGTTGTTCTTCTGTGGTTCTTCTATGAACTATAGCCATCCTTTAGCTGCAAGGCTACCTTCTCAGTAAGTCCACTTAAGCCCCATTGCAATGTATGTACATTGTTGTTCTTGGCTGGACAGACTGTTGTGCAAAACAAGTCTCTCTCTAGCTCCAAAGGGGATACTCCAGAAGAGGCCGTACAAAGAACTTTTAATTAAAAGCAAACGCAAAGTGCATCATTTGGGAAAAGTTACACAGAGATATAGAATATATGCAAAGGAAGAAGATGGGTTGATTCCAAAAATTTGTTTAAAAGAATTTGAATGTAAGTGGTCATTGGCTGGAGGTGAGAGACAGCCACATAAACTATTCTCAATGGCTTTCTTTGTGCATAAAATAGGCTGGAAAATGGATTTAAGCAACAGTGAAGGTGTGAACAATAAATAGACTAAATCTACTGAAGAGAAGGAAAAGTCCTGGAAAAAGAGACTGTGAAAGAACAGAGCCATTTGCAAATAATAGGGGAGAATGGTGAGCTTTGTATTAACTGACATGAAATTAAACGCTTTAATGCCAAGCCTTTTTTTCACCATCAGAGGATTTAGTCATGTTGAGGAGAACATTTAGTGACATCCTCATGCATTGTAATATCTGGGTTTCTTTTGGGCAACACTGAACAAACAGGATCTTACAGTAACAGAGCATCTCTTTGCCCAAAATATTGACTATAACATATAGTCATTAATTGGAAAGACCAGTTTATTGACATGACTTCAGTAAGACAGATTTGCAAATGAAAAGATTACCTGTGAACATAAACTAGAGCTACATATTTGTGCCAGCCTTCTTTCCACTGTAATCCAAGTGGAAGCACCAAAGGAATCCTGACACATTTCCCTTGGGGGACAGCTGAGTGGGCAAGGACACCGGATTTGACATCAGAAGAGCGGGTCCGGTCCCCATTCTTCTGCCTCTGGGTGTGGGAGCGCAGGAGGCCTCCCAGAACCTGTCTCTACCTGACAAACAGCCATAATGTTACCTATTTTTGTCTGATTCCCATAATGAGGTAACATGACAGATTACAGTAGGACAGTGTTCTGTGAATCTTAGAGCTCCAATGTTAGAGCCCTTAGTTAGGCTTTAAAGCAAACAAACAAAAAGGGGCTGGAGAGATAGCTCAGTGGAATAAGTGCTTGCCTGGCAAGTGAAAGGTCCTGAGTTTGAACCCTGATACCACCACCAAAAAAAAAAGTACAGAAAAAATTAAAATACCATTTCCATTCAAATATATTGTTAGAATTTTTGTTAGAAATTTTACTAAAACTCAGTCTAATGATAGTTTCATGACATTGTTCTTGTCATCAACTTACATCATGTGTTTGCAGTATTGTCGCTTGCACATGAACATTTGGAAAAGCAATGTTGCTTCCCCTCAACCTGTTTTGCCTAGAGCTAGTCCTGCTGTCTTTGTTTCAGAATTTTCTTCTTGGATTCCCTATTAACAAATTGCATCTTCATTCAGGTGTTGGAACAAATAGCAAACACAATGATTTAGAGGTCAGCAAATATTAATCACTTATGCAATGAGCTCAGAAAAATGAGCAGCTTAATTTTGTTTTTCCTCTTCTGAATGGAGTGGCTCTTTGTCTGAAATCATCAATCAACCAGCAGGTTTGGGCTTCCGGTAGACTCAGCTTAAATGTCACTTTCTATCTTCGAGTTGCTATTTTGATAATTGGTGATGTGTACTAGGTAGAAAACATTCTACTACTCAGAAGTAAAGTATGATACACTCAAGCCTATTTAGGAGGCATTTTCACTTTGTAGTTTATTTCATTTATGGAAAATGTTGACATGAACACCATCATAATGACCAGAACAACGGGCCTCTGCTCCCTTAACCCAGACTCCCCGTTGAACAACTCATGACGGGTCTTGCGCCATCTGTGTATGTTCTCCTTCCCCGCCCCCTCGCTCATGCCCATATTATTTTGGAGCTAATATCACATAATCTATATTAATCTTTCAGTGTTTCAACATGTATTTCTAACAGACAAAGGTTTTTTTAATTTACTCTTTTATGCATTTGGTACAGGGTCTCACTATGCAGCTCAGACTCGTAGTGATCCTCCTGCTTTCAGCCTCTCCAGTGCTGGGATTACAGGGTGCGCCACCACAGCCAGTCTCCATGGCTGGCTCGGTACACCCAAGGGCAGGGCCAGCACGGCATGTGGTGCTGGGGATTGAGCACCAGTCCCTGCGCTTGCCTAAGCAGGCACTTA
>NDGM011072541.1:0-12498 GCA_002564305.1 Octomys mimax
GGGATGTCAAAAGGAAGGCAAATTATAAAGATAAGCAAATTGACTAAAAACAAATTATGCACTATCATCATGACAAATCTAGTCATCTACTACGCTGCTGTGCTATCCAATACAGGAGGAAGCCACATGACAATTCAAATTTAAATTTAAAATTCAGCACCGCAGACACACAGGCCACGTCCAAACACAACACAAGGTAGAGGCTACCAAGTAGGCAAAGAGATGCAGGATCTGCCGCCCTCAGTCCTAGAGGGTCACATATGCCGTCAGTGGTGAGCACCGCCAGTGGTGAGCACTGTGAATGCTTACATACTGGTGGCTTTAAGGCTTTTTTGTTACATCATCCTTGATTCTTCCTCACATAAAATTTCTTCATGCTATAGTAATTTTGAAGACAGGCTGTTTTGTTTCCTCTATAAGGATGCATACAATATAAATAGGAAAAACAATGTTCTCTAAAGAATGGGTATATTTGCTTTTATCAGGTAAAAATGATGTATCTACACGTTTTTTCCATAGCTACTCAGAAGTAATTTAATGTTTAATTGCTGTAACTATTATTAAACCAGGTTTGATATACGTACTTTTATTCCCCCCTCCATACAACTTCTAATATGACTTTTTCTATCTTAATGTTTTCTAATATTTTATTGTAAGGAAACTCCTAATTCCTTTTGGACATAGGTAGAATATGGTAAGATGTATATGAATAGAATTACACTGCCCTCTTTGCTTCAACAATAAACACTTCAAGGAAGACATTATATAATCAAGGAAATTTTTTTCCAGTAGTAAAACATAAATTTGTTAAAATTCATTATATTAACATGTTGAATAAATCAATACAAAAGTCATTTTATGAAATTAAAATAAAAGATCAAAAGAACAAAATTTCCCAAACTTAATGTCACACTAATTGGTGAAATACTGATATGACCATTAAAAAAAAATAATATAAGGATATCCTTTCCTATCACTATTTTTCAACATTGTTATGAATGGTATAGCTAGTATTTTTAAACTTTAAAAAACAGTGAAAATACTGATTTATAGTTATATTTATTTCCAGAGATGTATAGCTAGAAAACCTAAATAAGGTAGCCTATTAAAATAAAAAATAACTTATTGAGGTAAATAGATATATTAAAAATTAGTACCTTTTTTACCAATGACTGACAATGAGAAAAATTCATAAGATAAATTTGATATGGAAATCTACATGTTACAAAAGAAAGAGGACTACAAATTGAAAAAAGGGATAAAATTTTATGAAAGGACATACTCTTGGATATGGACTCTACAGGCATCCTAAATTAATGCAGCTTCATTCAACATTATTATTTCTTAGGAATGGGTTCAACTTCAGAAAAACAACTGGCAGTGGGGGAAAACAGAAACTTTTAATAATTTAATATAGAAAGGAGTCAAAAATAAGGAAATAGAAGGCCAATGTAGTGGTTCACAAATACAAAAGCCCAGACCCCTTCTATCTTTCTACCTTGCTGAAGAATATGGGTTGTTGCCCCAATTATGAGATGGCAAGAGTGAGGGCTGGGAGCTGGCTGACCAGTTAGCCACTTGTTAGCATACATGTCATACTTTGGGGCATGCAAGGGGGACAATACAATACAGGACACATTTAAGATTATTTACAGTAACCATTAACAGAATCATATGCAGAGTGCAGGAAATCTGCCCGCACACTAAAGACCACAGAAGCCAGCCGAGGGCCTACAGCCCATAACAGTGCCTCCCACAAGTCCAGCTGGAGGCCTAGAATCCACAATAATGTCACGTGCAGGCCTGCATCACACGTCTGCGCTGGCAAGGCCCAAAAGTCCGTGATGAAGCTACAAAAGTCTGGCCATTGGGATGAAGGACCTGTGCTAGCAGGCTGAGGGATCTGCACTGAGCCAGGAAGCGATGCTCAAGGTAAGAACCGGAGCTTTGGGCCGGGGAGATGGCTCAGTAATATAAACGCTTTCCTGGCAAGCACAAGGGCCTGAGTTCAATCCCAGGTTCTACAAAAAAACCCAAAAACTAAAAACCAGAGCTTCCCCAAGAAGTACCACAGCCAAAAAGTGGTTGGTTGGGAAACTTTTCAGAAATTTTCCAAATAATGTTTCCATGCCAGGTTTCCTTCCACAACTTTTTCAGTTTCTGTAATAGGACTTACACTTAGCCATGTTAGGTTTTTTGGTCTAATGTCCTTAACATATCCACTTATATCTCTACACTTGCGCATTTACTGGTACACACACAGAAACCTCAAAGACAGGAACCTGGATAGAAATTTTTAAAGTAATATTGATTAAAAACAAAATATATATTTAGTTCCTAAATTCTTTAAGTGAAAAGAGCATTTCAGCTGAATATAATATCAAAATACTTACAAACTCCTCTACATAAACTGCAAAGAAAAATGCTAATAACAATTGTTTTTTTGGTGGTGCCAGAGATTAAACTCTAGACCTTATGCTTGCCACACATGCACTTAAGCCACTGAGCTATATCCCCAGCCCCATAAAAATTTATGACCTAATTTTAGTGACCTAATTTTCACGTAATGTTGAACATTAGGATTTTTTTGTAACAAAGTATAATTATAATGGTTAAGAACAAAATTAAAACGTTACTAAATTTTTTTTCATGGGAATAAAATATTAAACTAGATAAAACTGAGGTTGTTTTGTCTTTTGAGACAGGGTCTCATATGCAGTTCAGGTTGGCCTTGAGCTCACTTTATGAGCTGGTCTCGAACTCCCGACAACCCTTTTACCTCAGCCTCCCAAGTGCTTGGATTACAGCTTGTGCCACCATGCCCGGCCTCTGAGAAGTTTATGGTATCAACTCCTTGCGACGTTTACACATTAATCTAGCCTTGGAAAGATTATATCCAAAAGACTTAGTCTACCTAGGGCCATTCCTGCTTCAGGTACGAAAATGCTTCTTTTCAGGCCAGGCATCGATGGGAGTTCCAAACCAGCCTGGGCTACAAAGTGAGCTTAAGGCCAGATCTGCAGAGTGAGACCCTGCCTCAAAAAGACCTAAATAAATCAATCAATAAATAAATGTGTCTTTCCTTTGTAAATTACATCAAAGCAGAATTCATACTTTTATTGTTTATAGTAGAAGAAACACAAGTCTTAAGAAATGCTCTTTTTCATTGTTCAAATTTTATTAAGTTCTTGAATACAAAAAAAGTACTTTTTTTTTTTTTTTGCAGAATTGAGGATTGAACTCAGGCCCTTGTGCTTGCCAGGCAAGCACTTATTCTACTGAGCTATCTCCCTGGCCCTTAAAAAAAAGTACATGTTATGAAGCATTTAGAGGAGTTACTCTATAAATGCCAATTAGAAAAAATGATTTGGCCTTAATTACACTTTTCACGTAACACGCACATTAAGATTTTGGCCTTAATTTATTTTCATAAAATAATCAGCAACTTTGAGGCAAATTCAATAAACAGCAAAAAAAGAGAATGTTTTTCTAACATGAATATGTTTTACATTGTACTAAATTCATAATCATAGTCTCATTTATGTTTCAAGTGAGTTGCTCAACTTGGGCTGGTAATTTGAATTACTGAAATTTCTTCAATGGAAAAAGTCCAATTAAATAGTGGAAATTTCCAACAGCCTTTGTAAAATGTGTCATCTATAAGCCAACTTGCTAAGGATGTAAACAAGCTGAAGAGAAAGGGAAAAGTCTGACCAGCAATAATGACCAGTGATAACATAGACTTAATTTTAAAAAGTTAAAAGTATAAAGAGCAACATTTGCTCACATTTAATAACTACTTATCACAAGCAGAACTCTACCGCCCTCTTCTGTCTCAAGAGTATAACACACAAGATATCTCGCAGGAACCACTGACAAAGGTGTAAGAAACGTTTTTTTCCAAATCAGCAGCAAACTACTGGGGCAGACAACACTTGCTTAAACAACTTCACATTGCTTATTGTCTCACAATTTTTTTCAGTGAATAAAGATTTACTGATGTTTAAAAATTTGATTATTGCTGAAACTATATCACAGAGAACACATTAAAGTCATGAATTCATAACTTTCTATGATTCTGGTTTTAGTAAGCCTAAGAAGTAGAAATCTAAGCACTTCCAGTTTTAACATCAGCTGCACAATTTATCCTACTTTCAAATATAAGAATGTTTAAAACCACAAAAATAAAACTTATACTTCACTGGCATAGCCTTACAGCCAGTGTTTGAAGCAGTCTTTTGTTAGTGAGCCAAAAACAAATTATGGATTCTCTTTGATTAGCACTGACTGAGCCCAAGTTTTCTCTAATAATTCAATCTCATAGTTGAGGTTCCTTTTGTTATATGAAAGATAAATAGTATCCTTGGATTTCTGATACCTATCCCCTTGGAACTACCCCTTCTACACCAGGAATAAATCTAGAAAGTAGAGAGATAAAAAGTTCTACTTCTATTGCAGAAATGCAATTAGCTAGCTATTTCTGTCAGCTGTACACACACCACTACCTCAAATGAAGCCATATTATTCAAGTCTTTCAGCAATGACCACCAATATTTATCCATATCAGCTTATCCTCTCCGTGTATCAAGACAGGTATAATCTCTCTTTTTTTTAACTTTCTGCAAAGCTTTGTTCCAGAGGGGCTCAGTCCTTCTTGGCAGCTGCCTTCCTCATGGTGGCCAGCATGTTGCTCAGCTCCTCATGCTTCCTCTAGGCGCAGATGTGTGTCCCCACCCTTTTCTTGATGAACTTGAGGGCGCGTTTGTCCTTGGAGATCTTGAGCAGCTCTATGGCTCATCATTCGTAGAGGTCGAAGCTGCACACCTCCCTGATCATGTCCCACACAAACTTGGTGTGTTTGGTGAGGCATCCATGACAGCAGCTGTGCCTCGGTTTGCTCACATTCTTAGTCACCTTGTGGCCCTTATTGAGGCCCGTGGCCATGGAATATCGGAGGGCCATGGCTACTGTTCTCTAATGATTGCTGTGGCGAAGACAGGTATATTTTCTTAGCACCAACCTGTGATCACAGGATTGCTGAAATTCTTCAATAGAAAAAAGCTATAAATTGCTCTTAGGAAAATAAAATTAATCTTTAATTGGACAACCAGATGACAATGACCTTTCCACAATTTTAATATGCATTTTTAATGAAAAAACACATCTCTCATTCATTTAACTAACACATCCAAGAGAAAAAGGCAAAATATTGTAATTTCAAGTATGCTAGCAATCACTTTTTGTAAGACATACAGGAACATTTCAGCAAGTTTTATAAAAATCTGATGTAAAAGTTAAGCAAAACATTTTAGAAACAATAAAATCAGTTTAGCTAACCTACATTCCTTCCAAGGCATATTTGTACTTCTTGTCATGGTTCACAAACAAAAAGAAAGCTTCAAATTATTCTTTTAAATCCGAATCAACTGATCATGCTAGCCTAATGCAGAATGGTTCATCAGGATGCATTTTGATAAGAGCCACCAACACAAATCCTTGCCCTTGGTACCATGTACACGCATATTTAGAAAGACCCATTACTAAATGCCTGGGGCACTCCTACAGCAAACTTCAAAGCACCCTTACATCTGCCTCGCCTGTGATCCTCACAGCACCCATGCAGAAGGAAAAAGCGAAGTTCCCATGTTACTAAAGAGAAAACTAAGACAACTCCTTAAAGACCATGTAGTCTGATCAGTGGCACAACACCTTTACCAAGGGCCTTGGGAACAGGACAGGGTCTGCGATTGCTACTAATTTACCTTCCTAACTGCACTGATCCAAAGCATCAAAACACATGAGTGCCTTCAGCCTGGACAACAGAACAGATGTCTCACAGAGTCAGCTCGGGCCTTCAGTACACTGCCGCACTCACAGTAAGACCCCGTGATGAAGATGGGAGCGGACTGAGGCGAGGGCAAGAGCGGCCTGAATGACTGAAACGCGGCCGGCTTCTACCAAAAGTTACACTAGAACAAACTGAAAAAGCACTCCAGTTAGGAAGCCAGTATTCAGACCAATGGGAGAGGGTACAGGAACAAAGGCACAGAAGTTTGCATCTGAGTAACTCCAAGTGTTTGGCATATATCCATATAAATATCCCTGAAATTTCTTTGAGGTAGACAAATTTTATGAATGAAATTATTTCATGCTTAAAAAAAAAATTGAGGAGAGGGTCCTAGTTCTAAGATTAGCTTTTAACAACTTTTATGTATTTTTTAAAAAACTTTTGGTAAAGTGCTCATATGCCGCCATTTCATTGCACGCTAAAGGACTGACACGAAGATCTTACAGCTAAAGAAGCAACAGCAAGTTGGGCTGTGATGACCAAGGCCTGAATGTGGACCAAAGCTCTCGGCAAGTTTGCACCTTCCTAGAACTTCTCACCTCCAACCATGCTGTTTCCTCTGCAGACTGTCAGTCTGAGCTTGAGCTGACTTTCCCTGCAGCCTCCCTGGATGTCGTTAGATCCAGAGCGCTAGGTCCAGAGTTGGGTGCTGCTGCGGTGCTGCCTGCTGCTGCTTCTCCAGCCTGGCCCGCAGCTCCTCAGGGTCGAGAGTGGGAGCTTGTTTCATAGTTTCAGCATCTGCCTGCGGGCACACTCAGCTACCTAGGGCCCCACAGTCCCCACGATCTCTCATGGGGCCTATTTCATGTAGTTCAACAAACTGGAGGTTTGCTGCTAGTTCTTCACATGAAATTCAATGAATTATCCTAGGAATCCACTTTTATTCCTACTTTTTTACCGGGAAAAGTTAATCTACCAGGTCTAGGAACTTGGCTACAGTCTTGGTTCCTCTTTCTGATTCCATTTTTAAAATTACATTAAAATATCCTTATGTACTTAGTGAATAAAACTGAGTCACATAAATGGCAACAACATGTTGACACATAACGACCTACAGATAGATCTTTTAGTAACCAGATTATATAAAAATAATTTTTTTGTGTTTGAAGCCCATTTTTAAACAACAGATCTGAGAATTTGAACTGATACTTGAAATACCTTCAGAAAAAACCCACTATGTACTGAATGCAGGAACACAGGTGCTCAAAGGGATATATCTTTGTACTTGTTTTGCCCCGATTTCTGCTACATAGATGGCTCCCGTCATGTGGTCGATTTCCAAGAGGTGCGGCAGAGTCTGGTCTGGCAGCTGGATGGTGCTGACCACAGAGCAGGTGCCAATGCTCCCCACCGGGGGCGCAGCCAGCACCAGAAGCCTGCTGAGGCCCAGCTGCGCCACGACCAAGTGTTTCCCATCCGGAGTGAATCTGGGGGAAGACCATTCACACAGCAGGCTTACCATACACGCTGACTTTCTCAACATTTCCATTCCCTACAGTGCTGACCAACAGCAGGCATCTAGCCCTGAATGATTCTTTTAAGAACTTAAAATTGACCTGATTCTGTTAAGGGATATAAGAAACCTGGGATAGCAGAGACAAAGATTAGCTTAAATTTAAAACAAAAATTATCAGTAGGACAGTATTAAAATAAAACTAAAAGAACTCTAAGCTACATTCAAACTTCTACTTTGCTTATTCACTTAAAAATTTGCCCAAGCTTCCAGGAGACATCTAGCATACCTTTTTTTTATTATTATTATTTCTGATACTAGGATACCACAGAGCAGTGGGAATTTATCTGGCATTTTAATTTATCCAGCATTCAAAAATCTAAGATCAAATTTCTCTGTACACTTATTTCAATCCATTTCCTCTTACTTTCTCTTTTCTTTCTTTTTTTGATGATACTGAGGGCCTTGCACATAGTAGACAAGCATGGTACTACTGAGCTATATCCCTAGACCCTCTGCTTAAAATTTACAATGAGTATTTTAAACCTTCATCTGGCTAGTCAGAGGAAGAACACAAATCAACTAAAATAAGCATTTCCAAATACACAGAAAAAATCACCTGACAGAAGAAGGTCCTTCGTCTGTGAAACAGTCACTCCACGCTCCTAACCACTCCCCAGTGTCCTTATTGAATACTTGAATTCTTTTATTTCCTCGATCAGCAACCCACACCTGAGAAACCAAAAGTACATCAACTGGGAAAAGGTTTGCTACTGAACAAAGAAAGACAAATGCTTATCTTCTTTAGTTTCATACACAGTATCTCAGTACTCAAAAGACCCGAAAGAACGTCTTATAAAGCCCTCTGTCTGCACTGTGCTTACATGTGACAGACCTACAATCTCGTGACTGTCTTGATGCTGTCTACTGCATTAGACATGGGATTAAAACAACTAAAAAACTTGAGTAGTCCACAGTATCACAGAGAATGGATAGGAAAAAGCCAGTGATTCTTCATTCTTCTAACAAAGCTCACCTTCACGGAGTGCCATCAGCCTGTCAGTTCCAGGGCTAGGCAACAAGACACTTAAACGAAAGCAGCCTTGCTCCTTAGGGACTCAGCAAGGGAGGTATGTATTTATTCTTATATCACTAAACCTATACTATGGCTAAAATTCTCAACCATCAAATACGACAAAGGCTGGGAGCTTCTGATGCCTAAGTAAATAAGTAAATAATTTCTCAAGGTCTTTTCCTGATCTAAGATTCTTTCATAAAGGTGAGGGGGGTTCTGGGTCTCAGACAAATGATCAAAGAGGAAACACAGTCTGCATCCTACACTGACTGCTACTACACAGTAGTGATGGCGAGCCTGCGCAGAGCACTCAGCACGCGTTCCACAGGCTCAACCTCACAGCCTTACAGATTGACAGCATTTTCTTTTCTACTTAATACTCAACAAATTTTGATCATAGGAAATTCTCTATAAAAAACCAAGTCTTGAACTCCAAAAGGAATGAAATGGACATAGAAGGTTGAGGTGATGATTATATAAGTTAAACTATCTTAAATGCTTCCAATGTTAGAAAAAGCAAAAGCACATGCATCCTAACAGTCATCTTCATGACTCAGTAATGCCAGAAAGCTTTCAGCAGGTCATCTCCGAGGCCTCCCGGGACACTGCTAGCCACGCAGTATTTGCCTGGGAGGAGGGTTTCCATGCTGTGAAGTTTGGACTTCTTAGTTACAAGGAAAATAATTAACCGAGTTCAGAGGCTAGCATGTAAAAACAGAAGTCTATCTTTCTAGTCTAGTGCTCAGGTTATATATAAAGTACGGACCAGGGAGATAGCTCAGTGGCATAAGCACCTGCCTGGCAAGCATAAGGTCCTGAATGTGATCCCTGGTACCAAAAAAAGTTCATTTGGTCAGTTAATTTCTTATGGTAGATAGGAGTACTTAATGATCAAAACATTTATACACGGTTATCACTGAAGAACTCCAAATTAGAAGGTTGTTTGGTTTGTACAAAATCAACGTAGAAATAGATGAGGTGTATACTGGTATATGGGCAAGCAGCGTGGTGTACCTACCGTGAATCCAGATGTTCTGTCATGTAAGAAATACCTATGACTACTATGCTCCAAGCAGTAAGACATTAAGCAAGAGGTTCAGTGTGTGCCTTTATATAGCCTACGACCTGTTATAGGAAATAGACAATTAAACGACTACAGTATACGTGACAATTGCCATAAAAGAGATTGTAGGCCACAATTGGAAAATGAGAACTTAATATAAAAACGCTTGCTGGAAGTTTGGTTGTATAAAGGCAACCCCATTGTGGTATGCCTGCTCAGAGGGTGGTTAAAAGACAAAAAGGCAATGGTAAAGGGGACAGAAAGGAGAGAATTGCATTGAAATTTGCTAGTGAAAGCTACTTTCAGGAGAGAAACAAAGTTTGAAGACTAGCCTCTAGTTCAAGCTCAGTTTAGGAAACTGAGCAAGATCCTGTCTCCAAGTAGGAAATCAAAAAAAAAGAATGGAGATATAGCTTAGTTCAAATGCCCTGGGCTCTACCTCCAGGACTGAAAAACAAGATTAATCTCTTCCACCCCTTTTCAATCAACACATTCTTTGCTCACAAGCTGAAAGAACTGAAACATTTCTTTTTGCCTGGGAGGGCAGCACTTCTCAGGTAACTTCATTTGTACCCACTGTTTTGTTCTTTCTCATCTACTCTGCGCGTCATTGCATACCTGAGGACCCCTCAGCGCAGGCTCTGGCATCGGTGAGGCTCCCAACTCCAGAGGACTGCTCAGACTACCTACTAACCAACACGCACAGCCACACATCCGAGACACACACATGCACAGGACAGCGATCTACACGAACATGCCCAGGCAGCCAGATCTAGTCACGCTTACACACACATGCATGCGCAACTGTCCAGACACAATGACACTGTATTTTTACCCGGCCAGCTGAATCAAGCGTAACACTGTGCGGTATATTGAATTTTCCAGGCCCCGTCCCATTTTCTCCATGCAGCCAAAGGATCATGAAATCTATAAACGATAAATATATATAGTCACCAGATCATATAGAATGCCTTCTACATTTGTATGTTCCATTTTTCAAATTGCCAAAAACTATTTACTTATGTCTCCACTAACTTATTCTCTCCTGGCTTCATATACCACACTGCTTCAAACAATCTACTTCTTGAATTATCTCCATTTGAATTTTTTCACAATTGCTTCAAAATCACTGTTTAGGATTTTTGTCATCCTTTTCCTCAAACTGGTTCCTCTTTCCAACAATGGTATTTGGTATTATCATTTCATTGAGCTTGAAAACTCACGATATGTTTTTTATGGTGTGTCTCCCTTGTTAATAATTTACAATTCTGAACTGTGGTCCTCCAAACATTTACCCATATCCTAACCTCTTACGCCTGCAGATAAAAGTAAATTAGGAATCCTGAGTTAAGATTATCATGAATTTAGAGTTAGGGCCTAAATCCTTAAAATGGAAAGGAAGAATATTTAAAACACAAAGACCAAGAGAAGGGGCCCGAGGAAGATGGAGGCAGAGATGAGCGCTAGCCGACTGAGTATGACTGAGGCTAGAGGAGCCATGAGTTTTAGACTTCTGGGTCCCAAAAGTGGTGAGAACAAATTTATTTTGTTTTAAAACCACTCTGAAGTGATTTTTAAAGGTGGCTCCAGGAGCTAATACATTGATACCCTAGCTATTTCCTAAATTTGGTATGCTTCCTTCTTTCATAGAAGTTTTTTTTTTTCATAGAAATTTTTAGGTTCTAGATTTGCTCTACCCCACCTTCCTTCAACCATGACTGATCAGACTCATGACTAAGTGATAAACTGACTACAGAGCCTCCAAATTATGGAACTTATGAGAAATATAGTCTGCCAAAGAAAATGTGTACACACTTAAGGAAAAGAAAAATAGTACGGAATTTTTCAACAGATGGTGTTACCCTCATATAGGGACCCTAGAAGCACTGGATACCACAGAAAGCCCACTACTCTGTCAATCCTTCAAGAAGAGTTGAAGATGCATGAGTAGCAATCTCACTGGACACCCTGACTGAGGTGAACGAGCAGCAGCTTGCCATTCTAATAAATGTCTGATGGGTAATGACCACCACCTTGAGCACCTCTTATACCTGTAGAGGCCAAAGGTAACTTGTATTAATCGCAGGGTGTCCTAATAAATTTAGTATTAAAATATTTATACAAGTTTTTTTTTTTCCTTAAGCGTATATACATTTTTTGGTACACTCTGTATCTCATGTAATACTGTTTTTTTGTTTGTTTTTTTAAATAAAACTTCTGCTTTTCCACCTGCTTAGGCAGATGCAGGGACCAGGGTTCAATCACCAGCGTGCTGTGCCGACCCTGTCCCTAGGGAGCTCTGAGACAGATTGAGCCTGGGCGTGGTGGCACCCACCTATAATCCCAGCTCTCCAGACTCTGAAAACAGGAAGTTTTCAGAGTTCCTTCTAGGTAGTGAGACCCTGTACTAAACACACTAAAAAAAAAAAAAACTCTGTTTTTCAAAAATCATTTTATTGTAGGCAGCTAAATTAGACCAAAATATTATAGGCAGTCAGACAGGGCCAGGCCCTCTAGGAGACAATACAGAACACAGTGATTCTGCAACTTTGGAAGAGACAGAAGACACTCCAGTATGGGCCAGACCTCAAGACAAAAGAGCAAACAAATGCAGCCACATACTTCCCCAGGGATGGGCATCAGGGACTGATATTCTAACTAGATATCAGTCTCCTTGAAACAGCCTTAAAGAGTCACTAAGCCAACAGGAAGGGCCTTCTGTATTCATGCTGCTTGTTGTGATTTGCTTCCTCATTTGGTACTATAATCAATTTTACCTGAGCCATGGTGCTTGTAATCTCATTGGTTGGCCATAGTTTGTCTCACCTCATGCCCACCTAAGTGAGTTCCCATGTTCTCTAGCACCTTAGACCTGCTTCACTACATGATAAAAGTCCCCGGAAGAAACAGCTTCCCGGGGAACAACCAATCAGGGGCCCCCCTTCAGTTCCTCTCTTGCACAGGAGCCTTCTTTCCCCAATAAACATATTCTGCTCTTTTTTTTCAGAATTTTATTGATAAACAAATAGAAATTAGACAGTTTCAAATCAAATCACTAG
>NDGM011072548.1:0-11654 GCA_002564305.1 Octomys mimax
GTGCTAGTGAGCCTGTTTGTTCACCCGCTCAGTGGAGGTAACTAGTGGTGGTATGTACACCTTCCTGGGTTGTGCATGGTACCTGTTGGCCATGAGTTTTCACCTCCCCAATTCGTTTCCTTTCAGGAAACAGGCTGGTGTGTGGGTATGAGGCTATTACGGCAACAACTTTTATGGAATCAGGTAAGGGAACTGACTGGCCAGTTTCTTCTATGTGGCGGGCACCTAGGAACTGTGAGATTGAGGGCCAGCGGGATTAGGAAGGCTTTGGAGTGTCAGCCATTTTTAATTTTCCCAAAGCATCAGAAAAAGAGGACCCAGTGATATTTTCTTGGGAGGTTTTACAAACCTTTACAGTGTTTCTCTCAGTTTCTCTATTCAGACACCAAAATTTTCTTAATATTTAGTGTCTTTATATAGGGGACATACCTCTCAACCTGCTAGCTATCAAATGGGGCAAGTTTGTGTTCCCCCATGCCAAAGGATGAATTCTAAGGAACAACGAAGGTTAAGATTAGGAAGCATGTATTGAGAGAGATAACTCCTAAGAGACAGGAGTGGGACCCAAAAGTGGGTTACCAGGGAGCCCACTTCTTGAGGCTAGTATTATAGAACAAAATCACAAGGTGGATGCAAAATCATGAGGTGGGCACAATGTGTGGCAAAACTATGATTAACCAATAAGATTCGCTGCTTAGCCTGATCCAGTGGGAAAGCAGGTCACGTAGCAAGCATACATGGAAAGAGCAAGAACCTTTTTAGGAAGGGATGGATCAAGAGGGCCTTGTCCCCCACCCAGGTGACTGATGTCTATCTAGCCGTTATTGGACTAGATGATACCACTTATCATACCCTGGGGAGGCATGTAGGCCTGGTCATTCTGTCTTTATCTTGAGGCCTGGCCTCCAACAGATGCGCCTCCAGCCATAGGTGTTGTATGGGTTCTCATTCTCTACAATAACTCCCTTGAGGGCCTAACCCCGTCTGATTGTCTATAATATGCCTACCTAACTTAGCTGTCCATACTTACTTGGATTTGAGTTGTCCTGTCAGGAAAGACAAATCAAGCTGACTCAGGCCCTCTTGCCAGATGATAGGTAATTTTGTATTGTTTGCCCTGGGACCTTTCCATTTCTGTGGGAAATGTACTGGGAAGACAGCTGGTAAGCTCGTGCTCTCTCTTCCTCTGACGTTTCAGACCTGGCTACCTAGCTGGGTGATATTTTAGGAATCCAATTCTGAATCAGACTGAGTTTTAAGATGCAACCCCCACTGATACAGGTGGGAAAGCCTTGAGGTGCAATCCTGCAAGGTCAGTGCTGGAGTTGGGGGAAAGGGTCAGAGTGTCCTAGCTAGAACCCCATCACCTGAGTCACCTGCCCTGTGGAAGGAGGAGAAGAGAGAAAGCGCTACCCTGTGCCGGGCTGCTCCCAGCTGCCTGAGGAGCCAGGCACTACACTGAGCATA
Source organism: Octomys mimax (assembly GCA_002564305.1). Taxonomy (NCBI): domain Eukaryota; kingdom Metazoa; phylum Chordata; class Mammalia; order Rodentia; family Octodontidae; genus Octomys; species Octomys mimax. Next base: position 1,468 of record NDGM011072548.1, read on the forward strand.
CTGAGGACAGGGGCTCTCACTTGAGTTTCTTCAGAATTTATGTACAGTGCCACTGTTTTCTCCACTCTCACCCTTGGCGTTCCTTGGATTACTTGAAATACAGGGCAGCTGTTTTACCCCAAATGACTTGAAAGTACATGTGGTCCACAGGGGGCCCTTTATGATTGTCTTGGGAAGCTGAAATTCCTTTGTTTCTGGAAGTAGCCTGATGCTGGTGGCTCAAGGGCCAGTTGGGTCATCTTCACAGGGCCTCAGACACATCCCCTCCAACTTCCTAGCGTGGTGCTGTTGTCCAAGGCTTGATGACCTTAGCTGTGGGTTTGGTTCTTTGTGCCTGCCCCTCCCCTGAGACCTCCTGCTCTGGGTGCAAGAGAAAGACATTCTTTGTTACTTTTCATCATCATTATACTCCAGCCTCCTGTTAGATCCCACCCAAAATTGGACATGGCTTCGTATCTTATTTTCTTTACTGAGACCTTGACGGGCTCCTCCCTTCCCTTCCAATTTGGGTGTGTTGTCAAGTTGTTTCGTGTCCTCCTCTAATTAAAAATGACAAATTTACAAATTTTGTCCACTGAGCCAAAGCCAACCTACAGGCAAAAAATGTATGCACTTGGTCATTTTGGTTGTAGAGAGGTACAGATTTCTACATCTTCTTCCATCCGAAGGATCAAATGCCCAGCGCTGTTACTTGAGGGCTCCATTTATGGCATCAGATTGGCTGGGTTATTGGAGTGCTTTGCATTTTGTTGACATCAGAGCTCTCAGAGCTGAGTAATAATTCCAAATACTGTTCCCCTAACTGCAAAGAGAAATCAGTTTAGGGCATTAAAGTGATGACTTGTATATATGAAATTACTGCATTATTGATCTTGTCTCTGTAGTTAATTGATCACCTTGTTAGCCCCATTTTCTGTTTAATCTTTGAGCATATCCTTTTTCCTATATCAGGTCCGGGGGGAGGGGGGGGAGGGTTATAAGCAATAAACACAATCCATAACTATTGTTTTCTGTAGGCTACAAGATAAATCATTTTTGGGGGTGGAATTATATGAACATAGATCTTTAACTGGTAACACACATCTTCATTTAGAATTACATGGTAGCAGATTTCTTTTAATTTATCTGGGTGAATCATACCTGTTGACTTTAAATGATTTATATTGGAGATGTCCCTTTCAAAACACATTTTGTAAAAAGTACTAATAAGGGAAACTCTCTGCGTTTATCTGATTATTAAATTTGGATTTTCAGTTACAGGGTTTCTTCAGAAGAAGCACATGTACATATCTATGTCCGAACTTATCATCAGAAGTGGCTTTGAGATAACTCAGAATACACTTTGCTTTTCCTTAATGTCTAGTACGAGTCACGGCATTGTAATGTTTCCATTTAGGTAGAAACATACCCTTAAGAATATTTAAGTGTGATCAGAAATTCCTAGCCCTAGGATCCATGTGTGTGAAATGTCATAAATGGCTTCAGTCAACTGTTTAGCCTTTGTTTCTGGTATTTAAAGGTTATAATTAGCAGGGCTAGGGAGGTAGCTGGGTGGTCTAAGCACCTGCCTGGCAAGCTGAAGGGCCTGGGTTCCATCCCCAATTCAGTGTGCTGTGCCAGCCCAGAAATTCCTGGTGCACCATGCCAGCCACTGAAACTGGGTGTCATGGAGCACGCCTGTACTCCCAGTGCTGAGAAGGCTGAGACAGGAGGATCACTATGAGTCCAAGCTGTGTAGTGAGACCCTAAACCAAATAAATAAATGAATTAAGAGTTGCCAACTATTCTATTTTTTTACCAGTAGGTGGCATGACTTAATGAAATACTGGTGACAATGTAAAAACCAGTACATCTTACTATTTAAACTAATTGATTCCCAAGGTCTTTGCTCCAAACTTAACAGTCAGAAGTTTAATATCCTTGGTATATAAAGAGCTCTTACAAGTTAATAAGTACAACCTTAACATTTCAGTAGAAATTTGATACAGGATGTGAACATTCATTTTGTGCACGTGTAGGAGGTGGGAGAGAGAAAGATACAAAATAGCCAGTGACCATGAAAAATGCAGTATGTCTATAAATTAAAAAATATGGATGAATACTAGAAGATAGAGATTTTTACCTGTAAATCTCAAGGCTTAAAAATGCTATATTTTGGGGCTGAGTAGATGCTCAGTTGAGTAAGCACTCCCCTGGCAAGCACAAGGGCCTGAGTTCAAGCCCTGGCTCCACAAAAAAAAGGCAGCTGTATTTTGAGTTGGCCAAATAGCTCCTCGGATTAAAGAGCCTGTTTAGGTAGATGCTGGGACTGAGTTGCAATCCCTGGCCTGATGTGCCAGCCCCGCCCCCCGGGTGCACTGAGACTGCGATTGAGACTGGGCCTGGTGGCGTGTACCTATAATCCCAGCTCTTGGGAAGTTGAACACAGGGGCATCACTACGGGTCTGATCTATGTAGTGAGATCCTGTAGACCCTACACTAAAATATATTTTAAAAAACGCTTTTTATCACTGGCAAGGTAGGTGCCTTCTTGTTCTGCTATTTGGATGTACACAATCTTTCTGGAATGGAACTTTTCAATAAATATCAAGAATTTATACATACTAACTCAGTAATACACTACCAAGAATCTATCTTGTGGGATAATTGGAGATATGCACAAAAAAATTAAGTAAAAAATGCTTACTCCCACATTTTTTATGTGTGTGAAAATCTAGGAAAAATACCATGAGGTTTTCAGCAATGGGGAATAGTGTAATTGCTACTGATGAATCAATAGAAAACAATATTAAGTCATGTATTACTGAAATCTTTACTGATATGCTGTATGTTGCCTGAAATGGGTGAGGTTCTTGCGAGTATTTTTGTTTGATTACAATTTAGTACCAAAAGCATTTTTATGTGTTTATAAACAAAACATCTTCAAATTCAAATATGGATCTGGGTTATCACATAAATTTGTATCCTTTTTCGATGCCTTTTACATTTTGTGTGCATATTATTTACAGCGGGGGAAAAAGTTTTAAGCATTTTAGCACTACTGCATTTCTTTTTCTCATGGAAATGAGATTCAGCAGTCAGTTCTCTGTCTGGGGAAAGTAGAGCTCATTTGAGTCAGAGATTGGAAAGCTCTTAGGAATACCAACCTCTGAAACCTCAAACTAGTATGTAGTGGAATAATGACATAACGTGGACAGCCACAGATGTCAGTCTGAGTTAGGGAGACTAGAGAAGTTGTATAGAGCAGTCCTAAGAGAGAGTGAAAACATATACTCATCTCAGACCCCAGCTCGGGAACCTTGGGGTCAGCGAGTGGCTCCATTTCACATCTGTGGCAAAGCCCGTCGTGCTGGCTTGGATCTAGAGACCCGGGCTCATCTTCATGCTCCTGTGCAATTAGATTTTGTTTTTAGTCTTGGACAAGTGACCAGGCTCCCTGGGTTTGCTTCCAGTTCCTTTGTGTGGTTTGGCATCCTAAGACAGCTTTCTGGCCCCAGAAGGTGAGGTGTGACCCTGGGGGTGTCTGGCCAGGACTGAAGCAGACAGAGGCCCTTCCGGTCATAACCTTGGACCCTGTCTGAAGTCATCTGGTCCCCAGTTACTTGTGAGTAATAAATCACCATGACATAGCTACTTGGAAAAAGTTACAGTCCCGTGTAAGAAAGCCATTTTAATTCTGCAGAGATGAAAGCTGAGATTAAGTCAGAATATAAGCAAACCTGGTGTAAGTCTTAACAATGAAAAAAATAGGGGGCCTCGTTTTGTTCCTGGTGGCACTTCCCTGGCAGGGGCAAGAGCCTGAGTTCAGTGCCCAGTTCTACCAAAAAAAAAAAAAAAAAAAAAAAAAAATTAGGATGTGTTACATGCACATGTCCCTGTAAGAATATAATTATTATATACTACAAACATATATGGGCAAAAACTAAAATTTAATTTAAAATTAACTCACTTTTGTAATTATTGGGCTAATTTTCATCTTATCAGTGTTGGGTAATATTGAGTCCACAGGGCAGCTGACTTTCATTCTTTATACTCAGCCTATAGGAAGGGCCCAGTTCAGAGGATTGTATTTTTCAACCTTACAGACGAACTTATATTCAGAGCTGTATTATTCAAGGATTGTATTGTGTCCCCATTGAGAAAATACATGGTGACCATGCTCACATGGAAAATCGAAGCAGAAGTTTTACGGAACAGTATTCGTCCTGCGTGCGGTGCAGTATGACATCTTGTGGTCTGCTTGATCCTATTAAAATGAATTGTCTTGACCCATCAGCCTGGCTTCATGCCGTGCTAAAAGTGTGACAGCTCTTCATTTGAAAAAAATAAGGTTTAGAGCTTTTTAAGAGGGACCCAACAATAAAACAACGACTGCACATCCCCACAGCTATAAAGTATCACCGACAGTGATGTAGACGTAAGCAAGCCCGTGCAGTTTCCTAATTGTCAGACGTCCCCTGGGCAGGTGAACGAGGTCACCAGCAGCACGGGAAGCGTGAAGGAACTGAGTTGTCAGTGAGCCTCGTTTTGTTCCTGGTGGCCTTCTTGGACTCTCCCCTTTTTTGTGTCAGTACCAATCTCAGAGTCTAAATCTGTGTGACCTTAAGGGACTGGGCAGTACAGCAGCTCCCAGCAGCACCTCCAGACAGGAGGCAGGGGGGACACTGTGCACTTGCTGCTAGCTTCCTGGGCCCGTCAGTGACCACAGGTGCCAATGATGATGAGTGTGTGTGTGTGTGTGTGTGTGAAGGAGGGAACCTAGGGCCTTTGCACTGAGCTATATTCCTAGCTCACCTCCTTTATTTATTTATTTGGTATAAGGTCTTGCTATGCAGCTCAGACTCATAGTGATCCTCTTGTCTCAGTCTCCCTGCACTGGGCTTACAGGTGTGCACCACCACACCTGTTCTGGTGGCCAGCTCGGCACAGGGTCGTCAGCACAGAATGTGGTACTGGGGGATGGAACCTGGGTCCTTGAGCTTGCCAGGCAGGTGCTTAGACCTCTGAGCTATCTCGCCAGCCATCCCATCCTTTCTTCAATTCTTTAATTTTTACACTGGATCTTGCTAAGTTGCCCAGGTTGGGCTCAGACATGGAATCGTCCTCCCTCAGCTTCCCAGAGTGCTGGGATGATAGGCGTGTGCCACGATGCCTATCTACGTTCTGAAGACTTCATTTGCTTTTTCTGGTATCTCTTCTGGAGCTCTGGCTGGGCCACAGTAGGTCCGGGCCTAAGCCCAGAGCTGGCCTTCCCGCCCTGGCCAGTTCACCTCCCCACGCTCTCTTCCTATACTTCCTTCCTCCCCTCTGCTGCTGTTCCCATCCTGTTCTCTCCATTTCCCCATTGTCCCTACTCTATGAGTGGCAGTGGTCTTGTGGTGCCCTCTTGGCTTGGGCAGAGCATTGCTCTCCAGAGCTGGGGGCCGTCAGGGTTAGAAGTCCTTGAACAGGCCTCTGGTGCTACAGCCTTCGATTTCTTTAGCAGGTTTGTAAAGGCACATGGTGTCCATTTGGAAACTGATGAAAGACCTGAATTCAGAGCCTTTTCCTGCATGTTTTCCCAGCAGACCTGAACCCATCACCCAGGGGGCCATTAGGCGGGATGACCTTTCCTGCTCTGCTGCTGGAGAGCTCTGAAAGGCTGGCCCTGGTCCTGCCTGGACAGCCTGCTCAACCCTGGGTCACACAGTGTGGACAGTTCGGCAGCACCCTAGAAGGACTTTCTGCACTGAGCTGCAGAAACAGCCCATAGGAGCGGTCTGTCTGGTAAGGCCTTATATGGAGAAGCTCTGGGTCTATTTTATGTTTGGTTTGTAAGATGATCATAGTTTTGAAAAAAAAAAAAAAAAAAGGAAAGAAAGAAACAAAAAGCCTGGGGCAGTGCTATCATGTTACTAAGAGGCTCAGTTAAAGAAAACACTCCTTGGAATCATTTCCACTATTCCTTCCACTCTGAGTTGGTGATGGGGTCACAGCACACCCACCCCTGCTGTCCCTGGCCAGCCTCCCTGAATCTTGTGCCATGGACCGAGGGACCCTCATTGGAAGGCACTGTCCCTCTCCTTGCATGAGATGCTGCAAAGCTGGGAGGACCTTGCCGGCTATGTGTTCCTGCAGATCAGTGGTTTTCAGCCCTTCTGAAAGTCACCCCAAGCCCTAAATCCTCAGATGTTGACAGGGCAAAGCAAAGGAGATCGTGGAGCTCAGCCTGCCCGTGTGCTGGAGCCAGTGGTGGCAGCGAGTGCCAGACTCGAGGATCACACCCCTCCTGGAAGGTGCCTGGGCTGAGGGTGCACTGGAACTTACTGAAAGCCTTGCGAGCCAAGTGATCAGCATCACTCTGACAGGGCTGCGTGTGTGCACTCACGGAGCCTGTGCTGACCGAGCCTGCGCTGACCGAGCCTGCAGACTGGTGTGGACCTGGTGGGGTTGGGCCTCCCTTTCTTCCTCCTCTCCTGAGGCAGGAGGAGCTGCCTACTGCAGAATTCCATCCTGCTGCTCCTAGGTCACCAGGAAGGAGGCAGAGAAGCTGCTGAGGTTGACATGGGCATTCATCGAGAAGTAATGGTGTGGAAACAAATAGGACGTCAAACCTTGGAAAGATAATTTAAGCATTCTTCAGAGCTGTGCAGTTCTCATGTTTTCTTTTTTTATTTGTTTTTAGATTTTATTTTTTTAAAGAATAAAAATAGTGGGCCAGCCAGATAGCTGAGCAGCTGAGAGCACCTGCTTAGGCAGATGTAGGGACTGGGATTCGATCCCCATCGTGCCATGCCAGCCCTGTCCCTGGGGCATGCTGAGACAGTGATTGAGACTGGGCGTGGTGGCACGCATCTGTAATCCAGTGCTTGGGAGGCTGTAAACAGGAGAATCACTATGAGTTTGACCTATTAGTGAGACCCTGAACATGCTATAGACCCTTCCCTAAAAAAAAAAAAACTAACAGATGATTCTTACTTATGTTGCGGCCTTAATGGGGGGAGGGGACCCACATCTGTGTGCAGCTGCAAGACCAAGGCAGGTATTGACTAAATGTAGGAAGATCTTTGGCTATACCATAGACAAGCTCTGTGGCATCCCCTCAGGATTCTCAGGGGAAAATGTGCAGTGTTGGTCCTGACAGGTCAGCCTCAGAAACACACACTTGGGCTTGGGGTGTGGAGAGGGAGAGAGACTGTTTCATGCATCTAAGGGCAAAGGGTACCTTTCCCTTGAGGTTGCAAGGGGAGGCAGGACACCGCCACCACAGCTGCATTCCACTGTCTTGGTGAAGATCTGCTGGTTTTGCCACTGGACAAAATGGCCTCAGCCCTGATTTTTAAATTCTTAATGACAGACAGCCTTCTTGGTTACTTCCCTTGCTGTCGTGCTGTCAGGGATTTCCTGCAGGGTACGGGTTTATTCCCAAGTTTACTTGCAACCCAAGTGGCTTTTAGCAATGGAAATGCCTCTTGTCACAATTGCAAAGACCAGGACTCTGAACACAAGGTGTCAGGGAGGCTGGTGCTCCCTGGGGCCTGGGGAGGATCAGGTCCCTGCCTCTGTGCATGCCCCAGGTGGCTGTAGCAGTCCTGGCATCCCTCAGGCTATGGGAAGGTATCGTGGTGAACTACTTCTCATGCCACATGGCACATCCCATTTTCTCTAAAGGACATCTGCCATTGCATTAGGGCTTACCCTAATCCTTCTTAGATGGCTTCATTTTAACTCATTACAGCTGTAAGGGCCCTATTTCCAAGCCAAGGTGAGGGTGCCCAATTGTAATCCCAGTACTCAGGAGGTTGAGGCAGGAGAGTTTGAGGCCAGCCTCAAGCATAGTAATTACTATTTACATAGTAAATTCGAACTCTAGTTCTCAGTGAGACCATTGTGAGGGTCCAAGTGGAAGTGAGTTTTAGGAGAACACTGTTCAATTCAATATAATTCCCTTGAATTTTGTTTTGCTTTTGTTGTAGATTACCAGGCCTCTACTAGTCTTCCAGTATCTCCTAACCAAAGAAGAAAAGAGAGGAGGGATTGGTCCTTAGTGATAAACCCTGGGTCCCTGGCTTCAAGTCCCAGAACTTCAAGGACTGTTCTCTCTGCTCCCAGGCTCAGCAAGCCCCACCTCCTCTTGTTTGTCTGGTTGGTTTTGGTTTGTCTCTTGACTCTAAGCTGAATTTCTTCCAGCCGAGGCCGAGGCCGCTGGATACCGAACTTCTGACACACTGTTACTCACTGTTACTCTGGCTTGGGTCTGGCAGACCTAATATTTCAGCACCAGGGGGAGGAAATGGGCGCTGCTGCTTCTGAGAGGTCAGCTGGGCGTCAGCTGGAACTGCAGGAGCAGGGGGTGCGTGGGAGAGGTTCTAGAATAAATTCCTTCTCACGGCTGGGACACAGGCCCTGCTTTTCTTTTGGCCATCTGAGTTGCAGGAGACTGTCGCTGCCTGTGTGCGGACTCTGGAAGGCCCGTCTGTGCCTATCTCTGGTGCTGCCTGTGAATTACACTCTGTTTTGGTGAGAGTGCTGCTCTGTCCAGCCATGGAGGACACTGTCTGGCACAGGCGCTTCTCCGTTCAGTTTGCTGGTGTTTTTGAGCACCTTTGTGTGGACTCAGCCCCCAACTGTGAGAGGAGGCGCTGGCCCTCAGTGAACGTGACAGTGAGAGCCTAGCTGAGAAATGCCATACGACCCAGTCTGAAATCATAGAAAGATCCTTTTGGGGATTTAGGGTCTCTTGCATCAGCCTTTGTATTTCTCTGCGAAAGAAAATACTAAACCTCAGAGGAGCACAAAGAAAGAGAATGCTATTAAGCACAGAAAGATTTTAATCTTTGGCTGCAGCCCACATACTTAAGCAAAAAAACCAAACCCATTCCCATTGTTATACGCCTGTCATGACTGAGTTCTTTTTCCATCTTGATGGACGGTGGTCTTAGAAGCTTGTTGTTTTTCATTAGCAGAGTGCCAGTGCAGATGCTTTGTCATTCTGATGAAGTATAATGCACAAATCGCTGTCATTATTCTGTGTTTGATAATCAGCAAGATGGTGAAGGCGGATGTTACACAACTCTGAAGCGGCCTAATGCCACCTGACAGTGTCCCGTTCAGTTCTTCGCATGTTCTCCGAGAGGCCAGGAAGGCTGGTGGGTTTCTGGAAGTCCCAGGGCAGTGATGCTGGGCAGTTGAGTTGTCCAAAATCGTCCGCTAATTACAGGATGCCCAGTGGTCCCATAGAGGACCTGCTCTCGATTTTAGATCCTGCTCATCCTGATTGTCTGAGAAATATCAGTTAGGTGTTTCTCACAGAGCATGGTGGGTTGTTCCACAGGGTCCCGTTGTGAGCTTCAGCCAAGTCCGTTGGAGTCAAGTAAGATCAGTGAGGTCGGCAAGGGCGAGACCCCTCAGAGGGTGCAGGAAGAGCTGCCCAACTTACACTCATGCTGCCTTTTTAGTCTCTGTTAAAAAATAGTAATCAGCTCACTTAAGCTGTGTTAGGAGACATTGTGCTCTCAGTGGTGAGCAAGGAGATTGAATTTTTCATTAGCTCATTTAAATCAATTTATTTCAGCCCAGCTTGATACCAGAATGGAGCATGCACAGTGCCCCAGGCTGGATCCCATCGTCCCCTAGCTCATCTACTTTAGAAGTGGTGTTTTTTTTTTTTTTCCCATTAAATGTAAAAGTAACTTCTGTCAGGCCACTTTGCTAGGGACTGTGGTAGATCAATCATATCCTAGGGGAGAGGCTTTGTCTTTTGTGGAGCGAGTTGGGGGCCTTTCCTTGGAAGAGCCAGCTTGGCTTGCTTTTAAGGCCTGATGAGAGCTGGTGAGAAGCAGCATGGTGCTCTCCCCTACTGCTGGAGCTAATGGACCCATCAGTCTCCCAAGAGGGAGGCACTGTGGTTTACTTGTTTAACCACCAGTGATGCGCAGAAGATCACAGAGATTTGTGAAGATGGGGTTCAGGCCCCAGCCATGCTGCTCCAGAGCCCCTGCTTAATTCTGAGGACCAGGTACCTGTGGTGTCAAGCATAGGAAAAGCCACCTGTGCTGAGGCTGCCTGTGTGCCTTGGGTGATATGAGTGGCTGGGCGAGTCCTTTTCAGTGGTCATGAAGGAGCAGATGGGTGGGAGAGGAAGGCAGACCTTGCTGGGTGACTGATAGGTCATGGGCCCTGGTCCTCCCAGGTGCTGCCGGTTCTCT
>NDGM011072551.1:0-10274 GCA_002564305.1 Octomys mimax
TATATAATTCTTATGTTTACACATAAGTCCAGAAATCTAACCATATACAAACTTGTAGCAGGATAGTCCCACAAAATTCCTTTTCCTGTCTCCTGCCTTCATTCACCACCCCCTTCTTTTTGAACAATCACCTACAGACAGGGTCTTGTTATGCAGTTCAGGTTCGTCTTGAGCTCACTTTGTAGACCAGGATGGTCTTGAACTTTCAACAATCCTTCTGCCTCAGCCTCTTGAGTTCTGGTAGTACAGGCATGGACTACCATGCCCAACTTCAGATCTGAGTTGATTAATCCCAGAGAGCCAGCTGTAGCTTCGTAGTGGATTATTCATTAATTCCAGTGAATCTGCATTTTTAGTTCCACTGAAGTTCAGTTTGGTTTCTTGCTGTGAGGCTTGAACCAGACCTGTAATAGTCTATGTGCTCACTCTGGGTTGAGCTTGGCTCCCTTACCCTGCACTGGTTAGTGCTAGATGGGGTGAGTCATTGCTCTGTGTTCTGAGTTCAGCTGGTCCTTCTACAAGTTTGCTAGTGGCTAATCACCCTCCCCTCAGGTGTTTCCAAACCTGAAAAACTCATGAGCCACTGCAGTATATGCTGTGTTCACTACTCCATTGTTTTGCATTTCTCTGTGGAAGCCTCTAGGGTAGATAGTAGTTACTATGCATCAGCAGGTTTGAGCTGCCCTATCCTATGTAGTGGGTCTAGGCTTAGGAGAAAGTGTCATCTGCTACCTTGTCCTTCTTCATTAGTCATTATTTTAATTTTTGTGGGCTTTAGTTCTCACTTCAGATCCTTCCTGGGCCCTGGGAAGGACCCACCTCCCTCCTTCATTTCCTCCTTACATTGCCATATTCCATCATCCAGACAACATATCTGAAAGAGGTTCTTTGTCTACTTCTTACCAGCACTCTGCCATCTTTCTGGAAGACTCTCTAGCTCTGTTTGTAGAGGTTTCAACTTATAGGTGGCTGGCTCCAAGGCAGGATGGCATGGCAGAGGGGCATGCTGGAACAAAAAATAGCCCATGGCAGAGCAGGCAGGAGGCAGCAAAATAGAAGCATGAAGCCCCCCTTTCTATTTTATTCCCACCAGGGTAAAAAGTCCCAGCATGGGTCTTCCCATTATCCATACCCAAAATTGCCCTGAAAAAGTCAGTACACTTGTTTAGTTAACACACATCTTGAATCTATATCCACATACCCTAGATCCAGTGACATCTGAAAAGGTTCCCTTATTAGTACATGAGGCATTGCAGGACATCCAGATACAAGCCATAACTTCTCTCATCAAACATACAGGAAACACTGACCAGGGCAATTTACTGCCGGGTTGAAGGTATAGGGTGTGGGACCAACGTGGTCATTAATTAATTAATTAATTAATTTTCTGCAAAGCTTTATTCCAGAGGGTCTCAGTCCTTCTTGGCAACCGCCTTTCTCATGGCAGCCAGCATGTTGCTCAGTTCCTTACACTTCTTCTTGGTGCAGATGTGCATCCCCACCCTTTTCTTGATGAACTTGAGGGCTGTGCCTCTGTTTGGTCATATTCTTAGTCACCTTGTGACCCTTGTTGAGGCCCACGGCCATGGGATAGCGGACGGCCATGTCTACTGTTCTTCCATGTTGCTGTGGAGGAAGACTATTTTTATTTTTTTTAAAGAGACCAAAAAGACCAACAAGCAAATAAATCAACAAAAAACATTAGAAATGATACAATATTTCACTAAAGAAAATAATAGGAATTCAACAATGGTTGTTATATTGCATAATGTCTTCAAATTAGCTGCTTACATTACAAGATATAAGCACGCGAAATTATTTTTTAAAGTTATAAGAAATTAAAAAGGAGAAGAAAAAATATTTTAAGCATGAACTCTTTATTTCAATAGACCAGCAGAAATTAGTAGTACAAGTATGTAAGCTGTCCTATGTATATATACATAAATATATCTTTTTCTTTTTCTTCTTTCTTTTGTCTTTTTACTCAACATGGTCTTTATAATTATGTACTTCAGGCTTGAAGAAGGGCGGACAAGATAGTTCAGCAGACTAAGCCCTTCCTTAGGCAAGTGTAAGGACCAGGGTTCTATCCCCGGCAGCACATGCCATGCTGGCCCCACTCCCAGGCAGGGTTGTACATGCCTGTAATCCCAGCACTGTGGAGGCTGAAAACAGGAGTATCACTATGAGTCTGATCTGCATAGTGAGAGCCTGTACCAAATACAATTTTAAAAAAGGCTTGAAGACGACTGCTGCTTAGCACTTTGAAAATGTAACCCTAATGGTCTAGGCAGACCTGGCTGAATGTCAGTCAAAACTGAAATTGAAGGAAAGTTATTAGGGCAACTTCCTTATTTCAGGTTTATCTTGAGCTCTCTCATTATAGCATGAGCTGTACTCATTCTTGTTGCATCTTGTTTTTATGAAAAACACTTTACACTTAGGTGAATGTTTCTACATTTCAGCAAGGCCAGCAGGAAACTGTTCTTTTAAAAAAGTAATTTATAGGTCTTTCCTTTCCGCTTACCTTCCCTCTTATAACTGATTGCGTAATTATACTGAATTGACTTTTCAGAATCTGAGAACTGATTTGTGATCCGCTTTAAATGTAACACAACACTTTCTGCTTACAGGTTTTTCAATGCTAGCATTCTTTCACTTTTATTATTCAGTCCTGACTTTACCTTTGTCATAGCTGCTTTATCTCATTTTATCTGATATTATACACACATTATAAAATAACATTTTTGTGAGCTACAAATCTTTAAGGAAAATTTTAAACAAATAGAAAATTGAAATGTCCTAAATAGAGTGGTCTGTTCTTTATTGTACTATAACTTATCTTTCTTCCCTAATACAATGTAGAGTTTTTTTTAATAAGATATTGGAAGGCCTTAAAATAGAGTACCTTGGCCAGCCTATTTTTTAGTGTTCTCTTTTCCTTTCATTTTTTCCCCTCCTTTTTCCTTTCCCCCTCCACCCTTTTCTTGTGGTGCTGGAGATCAATTCAGAGGTTTATGCTTTCTGCAAATGAACTCTACCATTGAGCTGCACTCTCACCCCTCACTTTGCTTCGGAATGCTGGCCTCTACTCTCCAGGCAGCCAACTTCACTGGCTCCCAGAAAACACTCAACAGACCGCCTAATAATACCTGTGCCACTAGGGATTTAACTTATAGCACAGACTGCACTACAGAGCCCCAGGCACAGCCTGAAGTCCATAGGACAAGGTAAACTGTGTAAAAATTGACTCTGGTTTGTTTCAGGACAGCTGACAGGTCTTCAAGGAAAACAATGCTGAGTGGTATGCTGAAAAGAAATAACTACACAAGGCCTCCCTTCAGGAGCATTGAGCTCTGTATCATTAATCTCTGCAACACTCCTGTGAAAGAAGCAAGGGGCAAGATCCCTCACGCTGGTCTAGTGCATCACACATGAGGGGATGGAGAAGAGCATCAAGAGCAGACCCTTGGTTAGGCAGAGTTGTGCAGAGAGTATAGGTTCAAAGAGACAACAGCTGAAACTCTTGAGGTTCATGCTACTCAGCCTCAACACTGGCATCTCCAGGCAGGCTTAAAGCTAAGAAAATGCAGGTTTGTCTTTTGCAGTGTGGTGAACTCTTCAGTCACTGGTCTCCATAAATGGCCATTCTCATCTCCTTAGCTTAACCATGCTCTCCTGCCCAGCCCCCACATCCAGCACTAAACATCTGCTATCAGTAGCTGAGAACCAGTTGAAATTCCAGGCCCGCAGGCAACAGCTTTTCAAAAGGTCTTAGTGGCAAGCTCACCTCCTGTAGAAATACTCTGACCACCCACCCATGAGATTCCTCCCATCAGATCTGGCCTGCTTTCTTATCTTGGCACTTTCCCCAGTGTTCATCCTTACAGATGCTCAGTGTAGGGAACTATTGATAAGGAGACCGCAAAGCAGGCTTCTCTGCAATTTTGCACCACTCAGCTGCATATTATGGAGTGCATGTGGTTCTGCTTTGATCACTTTGCAGCTTGCATTACTCCTCTTGAAAATCTGCATGTCCAAACACGTGCCTGACTGAGAACCATTTAATGAAGCCAACTGCTCTCCAACTTCATGCTCTATTCCTTGTAGAACTAACAGCCACACTGGAATAGTAGGAAAAGAAGGAAACAAAAAAGGAAGGCAAGTGATGCCAAAATAGAGGAACTAGAAAGAATAAAAAATGGAACCTCTTACATGCAGAATGGCTCTTCCTTCCAAGAGGAGATTAAAGACTTATGACTATTTAAAGTATTGCATTTTTCACAAGCTCCAGGATGGGCTTAGTGAGGTCTCTTTTTAGAAGCCCAAACAGATTCCTATATAGCTACATAGAAAACTAAGAAACCTAAAATCTAAATTTCTGTGTGATGCTATAGTTTATGTTAAAGTAATGAATTAGGTCCACTGAGCACACCATGTATGCTGGGCCTGGTGCACAACTGTTTTTTCTGCATTCCTTCATTTGATATTTAGAAAATGTGTGAGGCAGAGCCCTCCACTTCACAGAGGAGAAAACAGAATTTCAGAAAGGGAAAGTAACATCTTGAGGCTACTGGCTCACATATAAACCCATCCTGCCTGGCTTAGAAGGCAGGTTTTCTCCAGACTCCATAGGAGTTACTCTCAAGTTCTGTAAGATTCTGAAGTGCCTGTTGAATTTCTATTTGATAATTAGGTTTTGTTAACTAGCAACAATATATTTTAATGTGAAGTGTGCTTTAGGTCTCCCATCTCTATGTAAGTTCTGTAGGAAAAAGAAAAACCAACCTCACTGAACTAAGAAATGAGATCCTTAGGCTCCAGGGATATTGTGAGAATCAGATAAAAATCATAAATACGGACAACTTTTGAAAAATATAAAGCATTGTAGAGAAGAATTCGGATGTCATTGCTATGAAAATGATAATGTGCATGAGGTTTGTGGGGTAATTTTTAGCAGGCCAAAATACTGTGTCGATCAAAAGAGGTGCTTACGGACCAACGTGCACGTGAGTAATTTGTGAACACACTGCAGTCTCACTTTGTCCTGAGACGTGCAACACACGATGTGGGGTCGAGCATTAATATCAAACCCTTTGCTTTCAAACTGCTTTCTGGGCCACACCCACTTTCTTGGTTCTGTGGTGCTTGTCTGTCACTAATTTCTCTGTGATACGCAAAGAAAACTTGTAATGGGCAACAGCGTTAAGATGGCAAGTTTGATACACTACAATTGCTCCCTGCCACACTTCTTCAGGTCTTCTACAAGCAAGGCTGAATAGCCCGGAGGGAGCAGGACCTGGGGGGAACCGGAGCTCCTTCCTGGCCTCAGCTATCTATCTTGATACACGGCCCTGCCAGCCCTCAAGCTGCGCGTAAGGCAGAAAACAGAAAAGCAACTCAGGGCAGGACGACGCAGAACTCCTGGCAACACCTGTGAAACTTCTTTGCTTGTCTCCAACTTGAATTATGAAAACCGCGGCATAGCTTGTAAGCAAACGAAAACACTAGAGGACTCCCTCCCAAGGAATTTTAATGAAGACTACATTTTATTGGTAGGGCTATATCACATTTGCAAAAATCGATTTCGGGAAATCCTTTGTAGCCTCTCAATTTCCTTCTGTATTTCCAGGATAAAATAAAACCCGGGATCGTTGAGAAGGAAGGGAGAAACGCAAACGTGGGCTTGGCCGTGGGTTTTAGAAATCAACAGACAACAGGAAGGAAGCGTATTCGCCCCTCTCCTCTCCTCCCCTCCGCTTCCCCGGTGAGAATCAGCTCCTCCCCCTCCTAGGCGTGCGACCTTGGTGCAACGTGCAAACAACGCCCGCTTACCACACCCAGTGCTCCTCTCCCGGAGGAGGAAGAGGGACCAGGGGAGGGCAGCCCCGAGCCCAGTCCTGCCAGTGTGTCAATTCAAAGGGAGCGTCCCGGGGCCCCGGATCCTGGCGCCGGTCGCGAACCACCCGAACCACTTTTATCTGCCTCCCTGCCGAGTTTGCAGTCAGCATCCCACTCCTATTACCCTGATCCTCCGTCCCACCCAACCCTGGCCGCTTAGCGTCCGGAGCCCCAGGGTGGCGTGCAGGTGGCGCAAGCACCCCTGCTCTCCGGCGTCCCCTTCTGGGGAGAGGGAAAGCGGCGGCCGCCGCGGAGAAGCAGAGCTCAGGGCAGGCAGAGCGAGCTTGGGCGCGGGGAAGAAGCTGGGAGCTACCCTGATGGTGCCGCCGCCTCCTTCGAGCCGGGGAGGAGCGGCCAGGGGGCAGCTGGGCAGGAGCTTGGGTCCGCTGCTGTTGTTCCTGGCGCTGGGACACTCGTGGACCTACAGAGAGGAGCCAGAGGACGCCGACAGGTAAGTGTCCCCGCCCGGACGGAGGGTGCGCTGCTCTGCTCGGTGCGCGGTTGCAGGCGGTTCCCCTACTGCTCACCTCCGCGGCGATTCGCGCTCACTCGCTCCTCCCGCCTCGGGCAGGCTGCTGTTCACCTCTCCCCCGGCGACTTCTAATTGTGCCCTTGGGTCTCTTCGTTCTTAACCTGGGCTTCCCCTACCCGTGGTTCGGGCGCCGCGGTACTCTTCGCACCGCTGCCTCAGCCTTTTTCCTGGAGCTGGGTTCGCGGTGCTGCGACCCTGCCTGGCTGCTCCTGGCCTTCCAGTCAGCTACGCGTAAACGCAGAGACAAGCGCCTGACCGGCGCGCCCAGGCGCACACGCCGGGGCACACACTGCTCTCCGCTCCTGCTCATCATCCTCAGCCTCCCCGTTCAACTTTTTTGTAGAGAAATCTGCGCAGAAAACAAAATCGAGACTACCAAATACCCGTGCCTGAAGCCCTCTGGCGAGCTCACCACGTGTTTCAGGTAGGCGCATCCAGACTGGATGGAAGGGAGCGCAAGAAGGGGGATTTGGGGATGTGCTTCTTTCTTGGCCAGTGGGCGCCGCGTTTATGCTGGAATGTTCTGGATGCATGCTTATTTGGGAACAGGTGTGTTACAGACCGAGCAATGTGTCCTGAGGTCCCGACCGTGTTTAACGCTTCTCGTAATAATACTTGGGTGGTGATGGGCAAAGGAAAAGCGTGGCACGTTGATGATGAGTGGATTGGACCGTGGGTGTAAACCGCAGGGCATAACCAAGACGAATGGCTGTTTTTGCTTTTGCATTTTGTTTTATAAATACAAAGTCAATAAGGAACTACTTGGCATTTGGCTGTCTCTTGACCTTGTGTCAGAACAGAGCGTATCAGGCATGGTCTCAGCAGACGAGTAGGGGGATTGTGGGTGGATGATGTGGCTGTGTTGAGTGAAAACAACAAATTCAGGATTTCAAACTTGGAGAGAACAAATGGTCTTTCTGAAAATGTGATCCATGGAGCCACCTGGGTGCTCTTACATCAGTTACCTGGGTTCTTGTGAAGACTAAGGCTGAATTAGGATGTAGAATCTAGTCTTAAACTGCTCAACAGGTGGTTCCTATTCCCCAGAGGAGAAGCCATACTTTCCTGCTGGCAGCTTTTCAGGTGTGAGGATTGAGTTGCTTGATTCAGTCATGGAATTCTCCTCTTCTCTCCAGGCACGTGTCCATATGTCTTTTTGACTGCCTACTTTTTAAAGGTACTGGGTGAGAGGTTCTAGAGTCACATACACCAGGATGTCTCTGAGAATTGCTACTGGAATACAAGGCTCGCTATTGGCTATACGAGGTAACATAGCAGACCCTAGAAATGTACTTGGAATAACTTGAATAACAGTAAATACAGAATTTATTCATTATATCATTGAGAGTGGATCAGTCATAATGTTTTTGACTACAAGAAAATATACTTAACATACGATGGTTCTTGGTAATTGTTATTAATTGGTTTGGACACATACCAAAGTGTTTTGACTATAAAGGGCAGCAAGTCACCAGTAAGTTTTAGCATGCTTCTGGTGTATGAAACGATGACCATAGGGATCAGTTTTCAAGTCAAAATGAGTCAAGCACCAATGTATTGTCTGTCCTTGAAAGTTCAGGTTAAAGTGATTCCAGAGCGGGTCAGTTTGGTGGCACAACCGTTACATCTCATGTTTATGCTTTTAAAACTATCTTTTGCAATGGGTCTGTGACAGAGAACCTTTTTGAGTTTTCAGTGATATAGTCCACTGGGGCATGCATGCCGTAAGTTCCTCACCACTGATTTAGGTGAATCAACATTTACTTCTAAGGCTCAAGAATGGCTCCTTCTAGGGCACATGGGAATGAATACTGGACTGGATGTGAGTCAGCAGAGGATGAAGTAGTATGCTCATTTAGAAGACCTTTGGGTGAGCAAGGTCACCCAAGTGGGTGAAATGACCCAGGGATCTGGGCAGCAGGGTTGCTTGTCTGGCTCCAGCCCTGTGTTTCACCCACATGCCCACAATACTTCCGGTTTCTTGGGACATATTGTTGTCACTGCTGTATAAAGCCTTGAATGTAACATGGGAAGTGTCCCTGAGATGGTTTGCTCATGCGTTCAGTCCTTAAAGGTCAGACTTCCCATAAATCAGCAATGATTACAGAAGGCACATCAGCCTTTCAAAAACACTGGTGCTTGGTTATTCTGTCTGTCATGCAGTTACTGCCTACTTTTCTAGAGCTCCTAGAATGGTGTCGTGTTTCTTTTAGTCCATCTCAGCCAGAGACACCAGCATCATCTTCACGTGTGTTTTCATTACCCAATGGAAGCCCGTGTTCTAGCATAGATGAGCTTTTATATCAGAAAAAAGCATAAAGAAATTGAATTTCAGGGATGGAGAGGCTATCTGAAGCTTGAGAAAGTGATAATAGTCTTTTCATGTCAAATTGTGTTTTATTTTATATTTAAGTCATTTTTCTTATGGAAATCAGCATTGGTGTTTGCATAACCTATTAACATCCTCAAAACAGAGTCAGCTGGCAGTTGCTGCTTTTATTTTGCTTTTGAGTCCCGAGAATTGTGGAATACTGTGTCCTTGGTTTGTGAGTTCTGATTGTCCTGCCCAGAAGTCCTTTGCTGCTTTTTTTGTTTTTTCATTTTACAAAAAACTTTAATATCTAAAAACACTTTCAGAAGTCCAAATCAGATTCAAGGCCATGACTGAAGTTCTACAGGGAAATGGGGACCAAATTTCACAGGGCAGTGGGCACTACTCTAGTCACATGTGCTTGCACCAGGAGACATGACATGGGTCTCAATAGAGGCTGGTCTGTTTCATGATGTGCAGGAACTCCCTCCTACTCATTGACCTCGCAGTCTCCATCTCTGTTGGCCTCATCAATCATCTCCTGAAGCTCCTCAATGGTCAGGTTCTCGCCCAGCTCCTTGCCCACGTGCTTCAGATTTCTACACAATATTATCCCAGTTTCATCATCATCGAAGAGCTTGAAAGCTTTCAGGATTTCTTCCTTGGTGTCTTTCTCAGATATTTCCTGAGTCGTCATGATCAGAAAGTCAGTGAAGTTCACTTTGCCTGTCCCCTCCTTATTAATTTCATTTATCATTTTCTTGATTTCTTGGGCTCAAAGCCCAGGGCTCTCAGTGCCACCTTTAGTTCTGTTACATCGATGGTCCCAGTCTAATCTGCATCAAAGAGACCAAAACTTTCAGGATTTCCTGTTTCTGCTCTTCAGTCACCTCTGGCTTAGGACTCATCCTTTTTCTCGGGGCACTTGTCACCATGTTTGCCTTTTAAAAATTGGATGCCATTGCTGGACTCCAGGGCCGTCGTTAAGGTAACCCCTTTGCTACTTTTAAATGTGGTCCAGCACACTGCCGGCTGGGCTGGACACTCCTTAGAATCTCAGGCTACTGCCACATCTCCTGAATTGGAATAAGTGTCATAATGAGACATAATGAGACATGCATTGAAAGGTGAGAAGAGCTACCTTAGAAACCAGGGCCAGGCAGACCCATTTGGACAGACCCACAGGTGTAGGGAGGCCTCTGCAAGATGAGTGGGAAATTAGTACTTACCCCCTATTAGTCAGGGGGGCTAGGGGTTTAGCTCAGTGTTCTCAGACTATGTGTGTTTTCGTGAGTAGGTTTTAACATAAGGGAAAGAAATCTGGTCTTCTTTATTTTTTAAAGAAAAAGTCATTAGTGGTATGGAAAGCAGATTTTTGTTTTGTTTTTTGACACAGCATCTTGCACTGTAGTCCAAGATGGCCTCGAACCCCTGGGGATTCTCCTGCCTCAGCCTTCTAAATGTTGGGATTACAGCCTTGAGCCACCATGCCCAGCTGGAAAGTAGGTTTGATATGAGTATGGTAGATGA
>NDGM011072553.1:0-32104 GCA_002564305.1 Octomys mimax
ATATATATATCAGCCATTTGCTACCATGTCTGGTGTCTGTGGCCAGCTCAGTACCTCCAGGCCGGGGCTGGTGTGGCATGCAGGATTGAACACTAGTCCCCGCACTTGCCTAAGTAGGCTCTTAATCCACTGACCTATCTCACTGACCCAAGAGAGACTTTTTAACATATATTCAAAAATAACATTATTTAAAAGATATACAATTATGGCTTATATATATCTTCCATTATACTATATTTTCCATTATGTTGTAATTTAATTAACAGAAAAAATATAGTATTTATGATGCTCAGAGAAATAAGTTATAGTCATCTATAGAAGAAGAATTTATTATTTTTAAAATTTTTTATTCATTTTAATAAGAATAAAAGATAAAATAGCAATGAAGCAGTTTCAAAACAGGTTGGTAGGACAGTTACAATAATTAATATATTGCATATTGTTGTCTTTGTAGGAATTATTCAGAGGACAAGATGTAGACATGATATCTTATCTAAACACTATTAGTACAAACCTTTCTTCTCATTGAACTAAGAAAAAGTAGCTGTATGTCTATCCTAACCATCTTCAATATCCATCTATGTATTTTTTTCACTATAAAATGGTCCTTCATTTATAGCTCTCTTTTTTGTTTGTTTTGTCAGAGATGGGTATTCCATTGCTGTTGGAGAATATTGAGTATCAAATAGATTAGGGTAACAGTATTTGTTGTGATTTTAAAGGATTTTTTAAATTCTTGTTAAAGGAAACATTCAAGAGAAACATAGTGAAGATGCAAGATGGGCTGATGATTTCTGTAAATATTTCTTACTATCAGAGCTGGTCTAATATCTTCATTTTCAAAAGCATTCTCTGTTCTCAGAAATAGTCCAGAACTCTTAAGCTCAATCTACTTATCCCCTAAATTACTATGTGGTCTTAAAATAGTCGATCCCCTTTTTCCATCCTAATTTCCTGATCAGTCTCCTGCTTTTCTCAGCTTCAATACATGGGATCACTATTACACTATTGGTCCAATGACTTCTGGCTTCCTCATTCAACTACAATACTAACACTTATTTTAGTGCTTTTCACTGTTCAATTTCAGCTCACAGTATCCTACGCACTGACGTGAGTTCTCAGTACCAGAGTTCCATGAAGATCAGAAACTTTCTCACCCCACCATGCATCTGCTGTGTGAATATTATTACCCAAAATTGGATCCAGTATACCATGTTCTTGAGCTACGGGACCTCAGGTTTTTATCTAGATAGAGATCTCTCTGTAGATAACATTCTAGTCTCTAAAATTCAAAATAACTGAAACCTAACTTGTTATATTTTCCTCATCTTTCAGCTTAAATCTTATGAATGTCTTCCTTCTGGGTCTTTTGCAGTCTTATTTTTATTGCAGCATTACCATTCCCCTAAATCAATCAGCAACCCAACTCCAAGGTCATCTAGTATTTCCCTCTCAAATACCTGTATAAAGTTCAGGTATTTAAAGATTTCAGCCAGAAGCATACAAATTTTTGTGAATTGATTGTATTGGCATTATTTTTATCAGATTCTCATACTTGAATCAATTACTGAATCCTATTTAAATATTACAAACTAATGTTGTCAGTGTTAGAAATCACTTCAATGATCACCTAAAGTATCTACCTTGTCCTGCTGACTTATTTACAAGCCAATAAAGTCTTTTATGAATAGCTTTCTAATTTGGTCATTGTGGTAGATTAACTACTGGGTATCCTGTAACACCCAGCTAAACTGGGTCAGCATGGTTCTGGGCGTGGAGGGCCCAAATGAGGCTTGTTGCCAACAGCATAAAAGGAGAACTAGAGGGAAAGACGGCATGCTATTGATGGATGGTGTGCGTGTGCTGGAGAAGCTTGCTTAACTGGCTTTCCTGATGTGAACTCAGTTGTTCTCATCATCAGAGGAGATGACAGTCCTTGATGTCACTGAGGATGGTTGTGGCTCTCTTTAGGGGAGCTGTGGTACTTCTATTGAGCATTGCTTTCTGGCTCCAGTGCAGATGCCCCAGCCTGCTGGCACTGATTATTTACCCTCCTGACACAGACTTTCTAGCTTCCATCACTGACCTTTGGGCCTTCCCAGCGAAAAGCCTTGATGCAGACTTACATGAGACATTGTTATGGGCTCTTGATCTCCAGCTCCCTCACAGAAGACATTCCCACGGGCTCTAGGTCTTTCGCTGAACTTGTGCATGACATTGCCATGGCCTCCAGGCCCTCAGCTGGATTCTTCGGGTCTCTAGTGTTTGGACAGGTCTCTTGCACTCTTCTACATTTGACTTGGGTAAGTATTATAAAATAATCATATAAATTATGTGTCCTGTATTCAATCTATTCTCTTGCAAACTCTAACTACAACAGTCACTTATCCTAACGTCTATTTTAAATCTTCCTGCAAACCACAGTCGCCATTAGCCACACTAATCATATCTCAACTCTCCTGAAAATACTAACAATAGTCTATAACCTACCAAAAGATTTCACAAATGTATAGTGTCTTGATATTTTTTAAAAACTTTAACATTATTTCATTTTGATTCTCACACCTAGTCTTGACACACACTTGCACAATGTCATAAACAATTCCCTCACACCCAGCACCTCAGGAAGGAAGCATCTTATAAAAGCCCCTCAAGCTTTTCTCCAGCAGCGAGCTAATCCTACCAGATAATAGATAAGGTAGATAATTTGAACTCTGCAGGAAATGATGCTATTTTCTCCATGATCCATTTTTAGTGTCTGGGCTTAGAAATTCATCCATTTCACCAGAAATTTGTCAAAATGGAACCTTGTTAAGGTAGTAACTATGATGCAGTTATGTAGTCATTTTATTATTTTCCATAATAAAAATTAATACTCACTAATGTTCCTTATGGAGAAAGAGAAGCAAAGTAGAAGAATTAAAGTGCAACATGTGCATATATCAACTTTGTTATGAACTATCTATACTATACATCTCAAAAATATTAGTAAAATATTTTATACAAATAGGTAAAATATAAAAATGTTCTTCATAAAAGCCAAAAGCAATCATCACAATCATAATACCTAAAACACTAGTTAATGTTCTGATTGATGAGAAATAGACTATTCATTAAAAATTGATGAGACAAAAAGTTGTTCTAGTTATTTTTGTGATTAATAATCGATAGAGGTGGCTCTCTTAAATTTGTAGCCAGAAAATTATTTATGTTCCTGCAAGAACAGGGCTTACCAATTAGGTTTACCAAGTGGGTATATAATATTAGAGCTATTTAAATACAAAACAATGAGACACCTACTCTAGAAAAATTTTCAATTCCCTCTCCTCTGATTCTATTTATTTCATGGATCCACTTACTATCCAAATGTAGAACATAAGTCTTGATACACTAATTCTGATGACTACTAAGATATAAGAACCAAAGTGTGCTCTAAAATATTGAATGGTTTCCTAAACTTAGGCAGAATTAATTTTCAAGTGTCTGTAAAATTTATCTGAGGGGCTTATGATTATTGTATTTGGAAAAGCAAGTTTAGAGAAGATGCAAAATCCACTGTAAATATAAAACTATAAAATTGTGAAGTAGGCACAAAGTCAAAATATGAAACTTGGAAATCAGAGAATTGGGTTATTATAAGCATAATAGTCAATTTATAGGAAAACAAAATATTATTGATCACAACATTCAACATTTATCCTCCTTTTATGAATTTTTAGGTTCTTCTGTTATTCTTGAAGATAAACCAGCATTATCAAAAAATGAATGTCTTAAAAATTTGTAGTCACTTAAGTTCTTTATTGAAAAGAAGAAGAAAAAATAGAAATAGAATAGAATAGTCACATAAATATGTTTTTTAAATTAAGGCTTAAAAAATTGTATGGATATGTGAGATCACTGAAACTTTTTCCCTTTGGATGGATTTTCTTCCCAACCCACAAATGTTAGCTAACTCTAATAGATAACCTTATGTTAAACACTGCTCAGAAGATTTTATATCTCTTGACTAATTTAACTGATATTTTTATACCAACAGTATTGGCTCCATTTTACAGATAAATTAACAGAGGTACAAAGGAGTTTAATAACTTTCCTAAGTAGGGGCCAGGGAGAATGCTCAGTAGAATAAATTCTTGCCTGGCAAGCACAAAGCCCTGAGTTCAAACCGTGGTTCTGCCAAAAAAAAAAAAAAAATCACCTTTCCTGGTAATACATAACTTTATAGTAGTAGTGCCACTGAAATGTCACTATTGTGCTGAACACAATGATTTACAAATGAAGACATTAGTTTTTATTAATTTTCCAAATTCTAATGAGTAAAATTATTTTAAAAATTTAGCAGTACAGACAAATAAGATTTTTTTCTAGCAGATAGTTCATAAGCAGTTGAGACAGCAAATAAAATCTGAGTATTAATTCAAGAGAAAAAATATAAGGAACCCAGAAACCCTGTCTAATTCTGAGAATCTATGATTCTATGTACATCACTAAATACTGATGATAAGGATCAGCTAGATAGCTCAGTGGACTAAAATACCTGCTTAGCCAGGTGCAGTGACTGGGGTTTGATTCCTGGCCCTGCCCCCGGGGCACACTAAGATGGCAACTGAGACTGGGTGTGATGGCTTGTGTCTGTAATCCCAGCACTTGGGAGGCTGAAAACAGGAGAATCACTATGAGTTCAATCTGTGTAGTGAGACCCTGTGTACCCTGTACTGAATACATAAAAAAAAAAAATGCTGGTGATAAACAGCCATGTAGAGTAATTTTCATGAGCAAAGGCATATGCAATGTTCTACATTCCTTATGGACTGATGTTCTCGCGAGTATGCATGTTGTGGACTCTATTCCATGGGTATCTTTGAAAGGACTACAGCTTTTCAAAGGTTGAAGATGCTCTTTAACCAAAAAACAATAATGTTTCAGAGCAGATGTGATAGAGTTTACAACCCAATCAATTTCTTTTTCCAGTCTACTCCAATTGAAGTGTGTTTTGCTTAATAAAGCAGTAAGCAATCACATGTCATGATAGAGACCAGGGGAAAGAAGAGAAATAGCTGCCCAGAGAACAACAAAGTTGTTCAGAATAGGACTGAAAAGTAAAAAAAAAAAAAAATAATAATAACTGCACAGAGCATGTCTTAGAGATAAAACTTTGACAGTAACTTTTATATAATTTATTGTAAGATATTAAATCCTGCTTAAAATTATCAGTAAAAGAGTAAATATTGAATAACCAGAGAGAGAGAGAGAGAGAGAGAGAGAGAGAGAGAAAGAGACAGAGAGAGAGAGTTGTGAAGAGAAGATGGATATAGGTCAGTATAAACTATACAAGAGTTGATAGTGTTTGCAGAACATGTGAAAAGTAAGAATAAACCCAACATAAAGAATTCCCTCCCAGATCCATCTAATCCTATGGAAAGTATTTGAAGTTCATTACCAAAACTATGTCGTAAATCATCAATGATTTCCATATATAATAAAATTTGACATAATTATATAGCAAATTTAACATAGACTTTTATAGCACCAGCTTAACTTTTTAATAATATTAATTCAATGTGTCTTCAAGTTGCTGTTAAATATTGACAGGAGACAAATGACTGAAAAGTCCTAGCCTTGTCACTAGAAATTAGTGAGGAAATTAGCATGGAAAGTGTGTCTTTGAACACAAACATAAATGGAGAAAATTAATTGTACTAGTATTTGTGTGTTAAAGGAAAATTTAAAAGTTCTTCAGGCTGAAAATGGCTAAAAACTTGAAATTCTATTTAAAAATAGAATACTAGAAATTCACAAATCAAAACAAGTATAAAATTTATTTTTTATTCTTTTTATTTTGTATTTTTTGACTGCTTAAGCAAAATTTACTGATAACATCAAAAGTTTTCAAGATTCAAATTTACTTATGATAATATACAATGGTAGGTTCACTTGAGAAAAATGTTTGCTTATAAAAATAAATGTACATTTGTCATTTGATCAACAATCTTTTCCCAGATACTTATACAGATGAAAATCTTCATACTAAAATTTGTCTGCAAATGCCTATCTGCATCATCTATAATCATCAAAAAAATCATTCAAATATCCTTCAACTAGGAAATGATAATCTATGATACATTCGCATATCAGAATAAAATTCAGTAACAAAAAGGTACAAAGTCAGAACTCCTATGATGTGGCTGAATAGCAAATTCATTATGTTAAGTGGAGAAAGTTAGCTTTAAAAGGCTATAAAAGGTATACTTTCATTATATGAGAATTTTATAGTGCCCCAAAATTGTACCAGATGTCTAGAGTTGAGAATTGCCTAAAATCTCAACTGTTAAAGAGTGTAAGAAAAATTTTAGAATGATACATTCTATTTTCTATTTTGATAGTGGTAGTTAAATAGCTTTATGTAGTCAAAACTTTCAGAATTATACAATGCAAAGGAGAGAGGATTTATAATGAAAGGGAGAGAATTTTACTATGTACAAATTATGCAGAAATCATGATGCAGTCAACTGCTTCGTATTTTATAGACCATTCCAAAAAATACAAAAATTCAATATAAACTTTTATCATGGTCTCTGGAGTACAGTTATGTCTTAACAAATTTAATTTTTATTTTTTATACTGCAGACAAAGTTCTCATTCTCAAAGTAGAATATCTATGAGTCAGAAATTTCCTTGGCGGCTGGGGAGACAACTCAGGAGAATAAGGGCTTGCCTGGCAAGTGCAATGAGCCTGAGTTAATCCTCAGTTCCGCAAAAAAAGAAAAAGAGAAATTTCCTTGAATTATTTCTCTATAGATGTATAACCTCATCATTGCATAGGTAATTTTCTGTATTTTTTAAACTTTCCATTATTTCAGAAACCTTCCATTATATTAAAAATTACATTTTAAAATGCTTTCATTATTGTTATTTATTATTCTTGATTCAATTTCATAAATATGGTTCATTTATTCTTAGTCATTGACTAGTTTCTATGCAAATATATAAAATATAACTTGAATTTCACTGGACCTAAGCTGTTTTAGTCTTTAAAAAATGCTGTAGAAATACAGTTTCTCACACATGCTATGTTTTAATATTTGGTAGAAAAAAAAGAATATTGTAACAAAACTATTCCTGTATATATATATATGAAATTCAATATTACATATCTATTGATGTGAATGATAAATTAACAAAACAATTTGAGTTTTAATAAGGCTTATGTTATAGTTTATTGAGATGCTGGTAGAAAATTACCATTTGAAAAAGATTTCAAGCCAAATACTATGGAATCTTTTTTGTGTTTCTGGAAGCCAGAGTTCTCTTTTTTACCAGTGCCAGTAAGACACAGCCAATAGTACAGATTCCAGGATATGAATAATGTAAGGCATTTTCCTTACTTCATTTACATACACATAACTTTTACATAAACTATTTACTTTAAGTTCAAAGTCTTGAAAATCTTCACTGAGCATCCCATTGATTTCTCAAATTCAATTTTCTCCCCTCTTTTCTTTCCCTACTCTGACAAAACTGCCTCAGTCAAATGTCTTCACTCTTCATATTGTGGAATTTGAGAACCCACAACCACTAACACAGCTGTCCTCACGGGAAATCACCCTTCCCTTCTGTACCTCTCAAGGAGGTGATCATTGAAACTTTTTACTCTGCCTTCTTCAGATATATTTTAATCTCTCCAATATAATATGACTAGCCCATCATTCTTTACCTACACAAGTCCAATAACCCCTTCATTTTCCTTGACACTAATCGATCCTTAGCCTCTGCTTATGCGCATTTTTCCTATAGGGCCACCTAAAATTGCTCAACACCTCCTACCTCTTTATGTTTCAGCAGTATTAGGCAATTTAAGGTTTGTTAATTCTTTGTTTTTCCTTTTCTATTTCATTAGCACATGTGTGTACCTTTATTGCATGGATTTGGTGCCTGTACACAAATCTTAATTCCTCTCTCATTGCCTTTACATTTCGTCCTTATCTCTTCCAGTCTTCTGATCCCCTATTATTTGGAGGGTACATATTTGCAGTCCTTAACATTCGCATTCCTTGTGTGTAGTTGATGCATGAGCATGACATATCTTATTTTTTTTCATGTCTTGTACTTCCTTTCCTCTCTGTCCATTTATTGATTCCCTTCCCTTTGATCTCCCTAATTATCATTAGCTGTCTTTTAAACATGTATATGATTTGCTTCACTTAACACTGTGGTCTCAAAATGCATCCATTTGCTTATAAGTGACTGAAGATTTTCTTCCTTTGAACTGAAAATATTTAGATGCCCCCCATAAAAGAACCAGTCAAAAATATAGACAAGCAAAAGACATTGCTGGCCATTAGAGAGAAATATTAAAATGATACTAAAATACTATTTTATCCCCCAAATAATGTCCATTGTCAAGAAACAAAATAACAACAAATTCTTTACGGACTGCAGGATAAAGGAGCACTTTTACACTGTTGATGAGAACATAAACTTGTATAACCACTTTGGATATGCAATTATATATCAGGGGGGAAATTCTTCAAAACCTGAAACAAGAAGTTCCATTTAACCCAGCTGTCACCCTTCTTGGCACCATACAGAAAGAGTTAAAAACAACATTTTACACGGAAGCAGTGCATATCCACCTTTTTAGTGCACAACTCATTATAGCTAAATCTTGAAAACAGCTTATATGTCTATCTACAGTTGACTAGAGAAAGAAACTGTGGCATTTACACACAGTGCTTTCTTATCTTTCAATCTTTGCAATGGTTGTTCTTCTGAATAGCTTCTTTAAATGTACATTCACACCACCTTGTATTTGTCCACTTAGTTTTTAATTTCCACAATGACTCTGTAAACTCTTTCAGAGTAATGGCAAAATTTTATTCATTCTTAAATCCACAGCTCTTCACGTATATATACTTGAGAATGAACACTTTGGCTATTTTGATGTTAGTGGCTTCAGGATGAATAACATAAAATAAAGGCATGACATATTAATTCATAATTTAAATCTATATTTCCCTCCTGGTTTTGACCCTACTCTGTTAATTCTGCTTGCAAATGCAGTTTAGCAAGACTTGCAAAGCTGCAGTTACTTCATCCTTCACAGCCAAGCCCTTACGACAACATACCAAGGCTGTCTGACTCTCGACCATTTCTCTTTTGAATTTGTAGGGTAGACCAGGTTCTGTGCTAATTGAAATGAGAGAGTAGAATTTATCTGAGCTTACAAAGAACAGCATTCTTCATCTTTCTTTGTAGAAATACACTTCAGGGTTGAAGAAAGTGATTTTTTTAGGAAATAAAAAGCATTCCTAACTTCAAATAAAAATGCATTGACCTGTCATTTTACACCCCATATGGAATAAGCATTCCCACATCTAAGGAACAAGTTCACATCTGAGTATGAAACACTCTACACTTGTAGTATGTTTTCATGTCATTTGACTGGCTGCTTTGGTACTTAAATAGAGATGTATTTTTACCTTATTGTGATATTTATTGTCATGGCATCTGTAGTGGAATGGTTTTTCCACATGTGAGCACTTAGAGAAGGCCAAAGTTAAACAATAAATACTAATCTTATGATTGAGACCAGAAAAGACCCTTTCAGCCAGATGTGATTTTTTTTTTTAGTTCACCCTACTATTAAAAGGAAAATATTGGTGGCAGTGGAAGTGAGGTATTTGGGCCAAAGAATAGAGATTAAAATAAGGTACTGTTTATCTCAATTAATGTAGCTTCTGGAAATTTTATGCATGTCCTCATCATAAAACAAAGTCATACTAATTTTAATATAATGCATCTGGTTATCTTTTATAATATTTTAAAATAATTCAGAAAGCAAAGATGTTACAACTATATTTTATTTTTTCTTATTGTAAAACTACTTTCTGATGTATGGTTCTCCTGGATTATAGCTTCTGATTTGCTGTCAGTGACTTGACTTTGTCCATAATTCATGCATTCAGCTGGGGAGATGGCTAGGGGAGATAGTAGAATAAGTGCTTGCGTGGCAAGCACAAGGTCCTGAGTTCAATACCCGGTACTGCCCCCCAAAAAAATCCAAACAAGCAAACAAAAAGATACATAATTAATATATTCACAAGTTCACTCAACAAACATATCCTGTACAAAATATTGACTATAATATGTACTGATTAGACCCTGTGGCATAGAATTCAGCTTATAAATACATCACTGCAGACACACTATCTGAAGAGAATGTACTATAGTGAATGTGCGCCCCCCAAAACCTTCTATTATATGGAGAAGCAAGTCTAATCTTCTTATCATGGTGCACAGAATTGTGTACCATTTCACTATAATTTGATCTTTGGGCCTCTCTTATGTCTACCTATTACATATACCTTACGTGGCATATCTTCGTATATCCAGATCCTGTTCTCAGGTTATTCTCGATTTTATGCAAGTATGCTTATTCTACTGTACTTATTAAATTTACCTTTTAATGGCTTTTTATTCTAATATTTTGATAGAGATGGCCTTTTGTGTATATTGCCATAGATAAGTGTAGGGGCTATTTTTTAATCTCACCATAATATGGCATTTTAATTATTTTTGATTGGTTCTCTTCCTTAACTTTCCAACCTTGCTCTGCAAAACATGTTGACAAGAGCAGAAGCACTGACTGCTTACATTTTTTTAAAATTCGCTAAATGCTTTAGGAGCAGAGATTATAGCAGTTGATTCTACATTAAAAACTAGGAAAGACTTTAAAGAGAAAGGGGCTAATGCTACATAAAAGTGCACCAAAACTTAAAATAAGCCTAAGCTTAGTTACATCAAAGCACCTTAGACTCACAGTATTATCCAAAAGGTCAGGAAAAGGACCACACATTGCTCCTTTTCTTCAAAAACTCTGACTGCTTCCGGAACTACAGCCTGCTCATTCCCTGGATCCTAAATCCCCACAGAGCCTTTTGAAATAAAGCATTTCCCAAGTCTTTAGCAGTGGTTTTAGGATACAGGCTCTGCAAAATTTTAAGTTTTGCAGAAAACCAAAATGCAATAAACATAATCCTGCCTTAGTGTTATTAAGTAAATATTTCCTTAAATTTTCCTCAAGAAATAACTTTCTAGTTATTTGATTTCTGTCACCCTTTAATTAGAAATGAATCCCCATCCTCTGAAAATATAAAACAAAATAACATTCTGTTTAACTGTTACTTAAATATTTGAAAACTAGAGCACATAACCCTAATGTAAAAATGTAAGTAAATACATATAATTTGTTTGCTTTATTATATTCTTTTAAAAAATAATCTCAATATAGTTTCTAGAGTAAAATAGTATATAAGTACTGTTAAACCAAATCATGTAGGCAAATTTGCAACAAAATGCTTTTTCTGCAATCACAAAATAAGACATTTAAGGAACTTGTTTACAAAAATGTTTGGTTGGCCTTTTTTCAAAAGTGGATTTAATGCTCACTAGTTAGCTCCGTCTTGGCTCAGTAGCAGAAGCATAATAATTCTTTCCTCATTCATGGGTGCTTCTCTCTAACATTCTTGCACTAAATCTAGCAGAACCTTGGAGACTCTGATGCAAATATCATGAGTGAAAGAACCTCCAAAATCTCAGTTCTCAAATATCATTTGCTCCTCTAGCATTTAAAGGACAAGTGTAGGTTCTGAGCACAGCAGACAAAATCAATCAGCTGGATCAAAAGTTGTTATTACTTTTACTTCTTAGCATAAAATTTTTTTTTGTGTTTAGCAACACAGTAACAGACATAAGGACTACTACAAACCTCCAGCTGCAGGTTACTATGACCTTCTAAGGGGCTGGGAATGTAGCTCAGTGGCATGGCACCTGCCTGACAAATATAAGGTCCTGAGTTTGATTCCCAGCTCCCACTCCACCCTACCTCATCCAGTAAAAGAACTTTTAAGAAGAATAATAAGAAGACATATCTTGCCTTTAATAGATTTACACAGTGTGTCTGCAAGAATTCAGAATGTGAGTAATAAAACAGTCCAACATCATTTTTAGTGACATCTTTGGTGAGTTGGAAACCACTGCTTACAATAGGCATTCCTACCTTTTTATGCCTGATAAGCCTAAGACGTATAATAAATTCCTATTTCTCACTAGAAACAGTGGCTTGTTGGGGTCTGGATGTTTGCTTTCTCCTGCAATGTGACAAACACTGCTCTCCGTAACTTATGGGCATCTTTTTTTCTATGATGGAATTGATGAACCCAAGAAAGAGACTGTTACCTTGCTGTGCTGCACACCTTGGCACCCACACTGTGCACCAGGAGGAAGATGAAGAGTGATGAGTATTAGCCTAGAAAACTGTGACCAGCGGAAGGAAAGCACTGGAAATTAGATTTTCCCCATGCATATAAGAGCTAGGTAATAGAAGGACCTAGTCAATGATTAAATAAGGTCTCCTCAAGTGCTAAACTTTCCTGCAGTAAAGTTATACAAAACAGCTACTAGGTGATACTAGGTGATAGCTTCAGGGAGTTATTATAGAATAATAACATGGCTCATTAGGAAACCTGGGAAGCTATAGCAATACTAAGCATAATAATATAGTACAGTAGCATAGTGCCTTATTCCTACTTCAAATTTTTGGACAATTATTTAACCTTAGTCAATTTTATAAGTCTGAGTCATTGTGTCAAATTTTACTCCACATGCATCTCTATACTGTTGTCATACTCGTATGAGATAATGGACATTAATGTTCACTCAAAAATATAATCATATTGAATACTATGAAATGTAAAGTTTATATTATTATAATTAGATCCAGATTTGAAAAATAATAGTAACAAACAATACAGAAACTCTTAATTGGGATGAAAACAGTTCCGAATGGCAGATGCCAAAAAGATTTGGAGTTACTCTTGGATGAGAATGACAACATTCACTTATAAAGTTGCATGAGAAAATGCCATCACAGTAATGAGCTCTTTAAACTAGGTACAGTGAATCGATACATCCCCAAAGTAAATGATACACATATTGATTTGGAGTGAGGTGGGGAGATTTAACTCCTGGAAAAACCTGGTAAATTTTAATGAAGTTGAAATGGGTATAAAAGGAAAAGGAAGAAAGAAATTCACTCTCGTGTGTGTGTGTGTGTGTGTGTGTGTGTGTTGATAAATTAATTTCAGATAATCTTGATAATCTTATTGGTAAAAGAACAATGTATTATAGCCCTTTACCCAATGGAATTCAAACTGAGACAGGTTTGAGGAAGGACAGCCACGTGCACTGCTAGGTGTAGCTCAATGTCGTACAGCACCACAAATGGAGCCAAGGCAAATTCCATCATCATACTATTCACATATTGAACTAGTGATCAGTGTGGAGGAAATAGACCAGCTAGTGAAGGACCAATCAAGTTTCCTCAATGAAGTATAAAATTGTTGCTTTGTGTTGAGAGCTATTTGTGGTTTTTATAGGACTTACATTTAAATCAGATTGAAAACAAATAACTTTATGACATCAAGAAAATAAATATCCAGGGTTATTGTCTCTTTTGATTCTCATACCATATCATTCCACTTATTTAATAAGTATAAATGAAACGCCATATGCGCAGAGAATCAGAAATGAATAAAATAGGCACAAAACTCTGTATTCTAGTAGGTCTTACATTGCAAGAAGGGAGAAAGGATAATGAGCAACATAAATAAGTAAAGTACGTGTAATGTGATGAAATGTGTTATGACATGAAATAAAGCAAAAATAAGATAGGAAATAGTGAATGGGGATTTTTTTTATTTGTACATATTTGTGATATGTAATGACTACATTCATGGCAAGCAGTTCATACAAGTACATGACTCATCCTAATTCTTTTTACATCCCCTCTCCCAACTCCTCTGTCTCCTTTAGCATAGAGCTTTATTAGTAGTGCTGGAAGTTTCCCTAGATTGGACATTATTGGAGTAAAGCCACAAAATGGTATAGAAAAGAACTGCACATCTTCTTTGGTACAGAGATTTCCATGTGTAAAGAACCTAAATATGTCTTGTAAGGCCTAGTAAATGCTATGAAAAAAGAAGGTGGTTCTTGTTCTGTAAGGAGAGTGAAAAGAAGAGGACTTCAACAGTATTGGGGAGACAGAGGTACAGGTGGAGGGCCATGGGAGCTGTTAGGAAGCTTATAATTATATTTAAAATGGGATGGGAGGTTGGAAGAAGCTTTTAGGTAGAAGAGAAACATGATCTAATTTTCATTTTTATAGGCCTTATCTAGGTTTTACTGTAAGAATAAAATGTCGGCAGTTAAGGACAAAAGATGGGAGAGATGACTGCATTCTTGCCACCACGATGGATTACCATGACTTAGTGACTTACACTGTCACAATTCTGTTGCATTCATTGCTGTAGCTTGAATCTGCACAATTGTTACTGGGCTGCAATCCAGGTGTCAGCAGAGTCATGTTCTTCTTTGGAAGCTCTAGGAGACAAACTGAGCCCTTGCTTTTGCAAATTTGTAGTGATTCTCCACATTCTTGGCTCATCAAGATTTCTTCCATGTTCAAAGCCTACGTTGCTGCATCTCTGTACCTATTTGTCCATAGTACTACTCCTTAGGACTCCTTGTATGTTATGTTACTTTTTATCACATTCAGGAAGGAGTCTGTATTTTTAAGCACTCATGGACTTAGATTGTGACTACTGAATAATCCCGCACACTTTCCCTATCTTGCGGCCCTTAAATTAATCACATCCATAGTTCCTTTTTCCACATATAGTAATGTCTTCACAGGTACTGGGGATTAGGTCAAGGACATTTCTGGGTAGTTATTTTGTCTACCAAACGAATTTACCATCACCTGCCTTTTAATACTACTACTTGGCCTTGTTTCCTTTACAAAACTACTAATTCTTTTTAGAGTGGGCTATTCTATGTCACTTTGTAGCCATGTCTGGTGTCCAGTGCCCTGCCCTTCATAGTTTGGCCTGTCTCATTATATCCTTAGCTTATAGTTCCATTTTTATCACCAGAAAGACAAAAAAATAGATAATGGAATAGCAAAATGACTTCTAGAATATAAAAGCATCATCAAGCTTTGAAATCTGTAAATTTTCTACATGCATAGAAATTTTTATATTCACATTTGGCACGCATACAAAAGGAAGAGATTCCTGAAGATGAATTAAAGTATGCTAGACCACCATCTGTGTGAAGACAGAAGGACAGCCATGTGGCATATGGATGTATCTTTCCAGCTCTATGACTTCATGATAAAAGTCCCTTAAATAGAATGATGATGGGCCCAATAAGCCAAGTGAAATATTTGTCATTATTATACATTAAGCATTTTTTATTTGG
Source organism: Octomys mimax (assembly GCA_002564305.1). Classification (NCBI taxonomy): domain Eukaryota; kingdom Metazoa; phylum Chordata; class Mammalia; order Rodentia; family Octodontidae; genus Octomys; species Octomys mimax. The sequence goes on from NDGM011072553.1 coordinate 15,319, forward strand.
AAAGATTTTTCATTCCTTCTCAAACATATGGTTAGTCTAATCAGATGGGTTTTTTCTGCAAGATGAAAGTTTAAGTTAATATAATGAGCTTCATTTAAATTCCAGGTGAGGACTAACCACGTCTCATGGAATCTGATGCATATGATTGATCTTTGGAATGAAAGTATTCATTAAATTATCAAAGATAATAGTCACCGCCATTGAAGAATAAGCACAATTTGCAAAGAACACATTAAAATCCACATCTGTGATATTTTGAGAGAGACTAAGTCAACAGTGACAGCTAATAAGAGTGACTGAAGAATGTGAAGATTAAAAGATCAGTATGAATCAAGAATCAATTTATGAATTTTATGAGTCATAAGTGTTCCTGCTATTTCTCCCAGGCCTCCCCAGCCTGTAGGTACAAATGGTCCAGTACTCAGAGCTGGCAGCATGTTCCAGTAACACTTGCTCCCCATCTGCATGCACAGGATACCAAAACCTCCTCATGAAGTTATCACACGTGCACAGAGCTAGGGTCCTTGGCTGGACCCACTCTTCACCAGGCACAGTGCTTTTCCTCATCTTCTGTTCTGCTCCTTTTATGGGACCCATAAAGCCACTAGAATGTTGCTGTATATACAGGATTCTGTCGCACTTGCCCATTTCTACTCCTGCATGGGGACCTCCGGTGCCTCTACTAGGTGTGCCTGTTCCCTGTACCTGCTTAGACCTCCATCACTTTGGGGGCACTGGAATGCACAGTAGTGGGGTTCCACCAAATGAATTGTTACACACGTTTTCTATTCTTATATAGAATCTATTGAATACTCTGTTTAATGTGTTCTAAAGCGCTATGTCCTGTGCTTTACTATGTTTTTGTGGATTGACTTGAAGGTTTTCATTTAGCAATGTCATTCTTTATTAAGATCCTCTAACACTGTCCTATCAACTATTGTTTTCTTTATAAACCATGAACTTCTATCTGTATTTTCTTTTCCTTTCACAAAATGCCTCCTCAGACTTATTTAAATTGAGTAATAGCAGGTGTACTTTACCAGTTCATAGATACACTTCAGAAGTCTCAATCTTAAGAGAAGATACATAATTTAAGCCACAGCTTGTATACCTCTACACTTATAAAAGACTTGAGTAGAATTAAAATCTTAACACTCATATTACTTATATTATAATCTTAAAACACAAGACAATTCAATCTTATATTATGTCATGTAGAGGTACAAATTCCTATGCAGAATGTTGTGATTATGCATATCTACATCTTACAATAAACTTAATTAGAGAAGAATTAATATCATTATTTGTAGAATTCCTATTTTCTTTCAAAAGAATGATGTAAAATTTTTGTTGTTTACATTTTATTTTCTAACCACAGCCAAAGCAGCAGCTCTGGTTTAGGTGGGACCGAAGACCAGTGCTGCTGCCTGTCTGTGAGCGCATCCCTCTCCCCATGATGCGTCTGCCTACACCCACAGCTCCTGCAGTGGAGCTGGAGGGAAACCCTGGGAGCTGCCAAGAGGAGGCTGAAGTCATGTGCAAAAGCTTTGGACTAAGGTATCTGATGTATGAAGTTCTTTTATTGAAATGTATTAGTATTATTTTTAAAAATGTGAAATAAAAATCTTACTCAACAGTATTAAGACATTTTGGAGGACAGATGATTCCTTAAAATCTCTTAATCTTGTATCTTTTGTCCAGATTATGAGTGTACATTTGAGGCAAGGCAGATGGCGTATCAATTTGTAAGTTTCCAATACATATAAAAAAAGTAGAAATTACTTTTCTTCCAAATTTCTTATTTCTTTCACTAGAAAGTCATTTTTCAGCAGTAGATTCCCTTACTAATTCAATTAAGTGATAATTTGGGGCTGTAATAGCAATATGAGGAGCTTTCTTTGGACTCAGAAAAAAAGTGATGGTTTCAATAACTACTGCATACAACTTTATAATTTCCCACAATCTGGCAAGTGGAGGTACTAAGGAATCATAACTAAAGGATAATCTTAGTATTTTGTTTTGTTTTAGGAGGAAAAGAAATGAGAAGGTTTTGGGTTTTGTTGTTTTTTTTTTTTTTAATGTATTTGGTTGTTACAGGGTCTCACTACGCAGCTCAGACTCATAGTGATCCTCCTGTTTTCAGTCTCCCCAGTGCTGGGATTACAGGCATGGGCCACTACTCCCCAGACTCTGGCAGGCTCGGCCCACTCTGGGGCCAGGGCTAATGTGGCATGTGGTGCTAGGAATTGAACCGCGATCTCTGCCCTTGTCTATTTTTGCCTAAGCAGGCGCTCTAGTCCACTGAGCTATCTCACTGGTCCCAGAGAAGTATTTATTATAGGAAACATCACTCACTGATTACTCAGCAGATTAATGGAAGAAAATATTAAAATAATAAGCAACCGTAGAAAATAGAGTAAATAAAATAAATTTAGCAACTTTTACAATGGATAACAAAAGAATAGCCATTGTAAAATAAATTTTGGTTAAGAAATAGTAAACCGTGTGCAATATATTTAAGCGGTGGTTACTAAATGCATCTAAAAATAATACAGCTAAATAATAATAAATTTCCTTTATACTAAGGATAAGAAAAAGTATTTCTTTCTCTCTGGTGGAATATAAGCACATTTCTTTTTAGTAAATCTGTCCAGAAACTTCTGTAAATAAACTATTAATACAATTTAAGAAAACAAGTCCCTGTAACATCAAGTTGTATAAGAAGACACATGATACCAAGGAACTTTTTACTAATCTTTAGAGCACTACAGTTGTATTGTGTAGTAATTTCAAAAACTGGTTTTGCCAATTGCTGTTTACAACGTGTCTTCAGATTCACAAAGCCTTCCTTCTGTCATTCATTCAACAAAAGCTTGCTAGATTCAGAAGAGGTGGAAAGCCCTTTAAAATTGCTGGCTTTCTGGTGACCAAACACAAATGCAAGCACACAAATTAATGGATAGTTACAGGGAGAAATATTACAATGAAAGGAACTCACGAGAAACTGGAGGAAACATTGCTCTTGTCTGTGATTAGAGGAAATATGTCTGAGGAGGAAATGCTTGACAAAGATGGATGAGCTGAGCGAGATTTAACAAGCAGAAAGGAAACAAAAGCAGAAAGGAAACGCTGCTCAGCGACAGGTTATTTACAGAGGCCCTAGTGTGGCCCTACAGACTTCAGGGACTGAGAGGCAGGAAGTGGCTGAGCAGCACAGCTCGCGTAGGGCATGAGGATGGAAGCTGAGGACTTCGTGCAGGCTAGTGGGGACACTGGGGAAGGCCCTGTAACTCCGTGTCACACCTCCATGCTCGTGGTCCACCATGGCCATCCAGCCTTATGCCCCGCTGTGTCTCACTGAGTAAAGAGGAATTGCCTTGTACCTCATATAAAATACATAAAATAGTTAACATATTTAACAAAAATTCCTTTTTAATATATTTGCTACTATAACATTTAAAAAGACATAAGCCCAAGTTACGAATTAAATGAGAAAACTTGTATGCCTATAGAATAGGAGTAAAAGCTCATCTTCATGGGCACACGGCCAAGCAGGTAAGTCGAAATGCTATGTCAGTAATTGTTCTATTTTACTTGCCAAGTGGCCCAACCACAGGCAAAGCCTGATACACCTGGATTTCTGTTCCACTGAAAATGGTTGTTGCCAACAGGGCCTCCCTTACATACACTCTCTTTTGCAAGCGAATTACTAAAAGTCACAAAATGACAGTACAAGCTTATTTTGTGAGGTCACATTTCTAGCAGTCTAGAGTTTTTGGGTACCATACCATACAGCCATGAATTTGACAATCCCATCCTAAAATAACCGAAAATTTTAACCCATGCGTAGCAGGCAGATGTGGGGGGTCATGGGGTAAAACTGTGCTGCTCATTATAGAGAAATGTTCATGGAGGAGCAGGAAGAGGGCATAGCACCTTCTAGGCTTGGGAATGGAATAAATTGGCGTCTGGGCCACGCTGAACTACATGTGGATGTAGGGAGTCTCTCCAGCAACTCCTGTTTTCAGGACTGTCATCACCTGCATACAGGTAGCTAGAGAAACAGATATGCCGACCCTGTATCTTGCTACACTTGTGTTTCCCTTGAGCATAGTTCCTGATATTTAATGAGAGTTTTTAAATGAACTATTTAACAAAATAAAATAAACTCTTTGTCTATAAATTACTTTTGTCCTCCACAAAGTGGTATATTTTATATATTGATTATGCCCTGTGCCACATCTTCATTTTTTCTTCTTATCTATTATATCAAAGCCAGTATATGAGATCAAAAACATTGAAATAAATTCAAAGTGAACACCTTAATGTGAAACAAAACATAATGACAAGTAAAACTATATTTTTCAAAAGAGTTATGATAGTGTTTCTCCACCTTTGCACTATGGACTTTGAGGAGGATAACTATTTGGAAGGCTGGCCTGGGTAGGATGTAGCAGTTTCCATGGCCTTCTCTTTTTAACTAAAAATGTCTTTAAACATTCTTTAGAGTTCCCTAGTGAATAGAATGGCCCTGTGGGATAATGTGACTTGATCCTATTAGAGGTGGTGAGTGCTAGTGAGCAACAAACAACAGGACCAGATTCTAGGAAGCCTATGTTCTTACAGAGAACTTGTCTAGAAATTTTGCTAGAAGAAATGATACCTGAGCCAGTGCATAGATCAAGAATAGAGCAGGACCATGTAGATAGGTGCTCACAGGCCAGGCAGGTGTGCCCCAGGCTGGCTAGCCTGTTGAGGAGGGACAGCTCCCCCTGTGGAGCCAGCCCATGCTCTCCCATCCACCTATGCTTGTTGCTCTGAAACCCACACATTTAATGTAGTAGTTTCTTGTAATACTTAGCATACTTAATGTAGCAGAACTGTTTTGTTTTTTTTTATTTCCCTGGTGCCTTAATATGAATAGAAAAGGTCAAGATAAGCTCTTGTCCCTGTCCTTAATTTTTGAAGGAGCAAAAAGATCATCAGAGTGAGACCACAACAGCTCTGAAATATTCTGGTGTTCTATTTCCAGAACTTCACTGATTTGATCAGTTTTAGTTCTATCCAGGGAAATCTCACTCCACTGTTTGACTGATTTTCATCCAAATTTCTTCCTTTACTTCACACCATCAAATTTCACTTGTATGTAATTTTTGCTTTGAACATTCAGATGACTAAAAAGAAACACTATAAAATGTCTTTGTAAAACAATTTTTGAGTAATTTTGTCATCTGAAATAGACAGTATGGGATGTAAGTTTATTGTAGTTACAGTGGATTATATTAGACATTTTCTATTTCATAAAATTAATAGCATGTCATTCAAACTCCTTTGCTAACAGGATTTAAAAGTAAACAACTTATTTTCAATTTCCTATCCATCCAACGGGTCATGCATGGTATTAATAACTTCTCCAATCATAACAGTCATTTTTTATATCCAACTAACAAGTTTGATCACATTAACAATTTTGTAAGGAGAAAGTCTACTGAAAAAAACATTTATGAAGGTGACAGAACTAAAGTGACATTAGCCAGAAAGCATATTTTAGGATTATTAGAAGAATGAGTATGGTTTCTTCCTTAACTCTGTTAATTGCTAATAATATAATAACAAACAAGACATTTTCAATCACTCTTATTCTAGTTGAAAGAAGCTAAATTTTGTTTTAAACTATAATTACTAGTGTAATCTTTTTTCTGATATTCTATTTCACATGTACTTTCTGATATCTTCCCCAATAGTAACAGTATAACAACTAAACATAGTATAGATACTAATAATTCTTTTGTCTCCAGCAGACAAATTTGAACACACATCTGATTATTGGCTAAAAGATCACTTTGATTATAAATAATATTTGTATATTTAATTCATTTTTTCTGTTTCTCTCTCACTTTAAAATATGTTATATTTCAGAATTGTTACATAATTCCCTTGATGTGATTTTAAAACATAGATTGGTAGATAAATAGAGATTCACCTTAACGTATCCCTAACCCAAACTCCACGAAGCCCGTACAGTAGGGATTACCACGCTAATAGTGGAAAGAGGAAGCAGGCTGTTTAGGGGGAGTTGGATTAGAACATCACATCTTTGGTAACATCACATCTTTCCCAATAGATAAATCCATGTACTGTTATAAAAAAAAATTCACTATCGGTGAATGATACTCACTGGAACAGAGAAGGAGAATGACAAACTGACCCCAAATTATAACACACAAGGACAGTTTCTTGGCCAGCTCACCACGTCAGAACTAGACAAGTAATTGCAGATATCTGCAAAGGTGGCAGCAGCACATTTGTTAAGACTTTCCTTTCCCTCCACCGTTTGTCAGTTATTGTGATTTGTGGCCAAATACAGAAAATTTTTTTGTAGTTCAAAAGGAAAAGCTGGAGTGATCAGATCATACACGAAGTCTAAGATTGGCAATGATTTACCAAAAATAAAAATCGAAAGAAGCCTGGGAATTGGCAGTTAAGAGGAGCTAGAAAAAAGCAGATGGAGTAATGGGTTTACACACAAGGCAAAGAAATCAAGGTCCAGGAAAGTTTTCTGTGTAGGTGATCGTCTTGCCTCCTCTCTCTCAAAATACAAGCTACCTTGTTTCTGCAAGCAGAAATACATGCTACCTTGTTTCTGCAAGCAGATCTGGGCCTTGTACACTCTGGCTATAACTAGGAGAAATTATAGCTAATAGGATTCTTAGAAAATCTTGGCAAACAGGGTGGGGCACTGGCCAGCGGCACAGAGTTAGATGCAGAATAGCAGTTGCTAGCGCGGTGGCTTATGTGCTTTTTATGAACATGGAGTGCAGTGGGAACTCCCTGCCTTGTACTATAAGCAGGAGAAGTTGACAGTTCAGTCTTCAGAAGAAAACTTCTTGCTCCAGACCTGAACAGTCTGCCTGCTTTTGCAGCCACACTTGTACCCCTTTTTTATTTTCTAATTTCAAACCCAGATTTTTTTTTCTTCCAGAAATTTTGCATCCAATATTCCTCCAACCGAGTCCCCTCAGTAGCTATGTTGTTCCTTGTTATTCTTCAAGTCTCAATTCAAATGCTACTTCCCTAAAGAGACCTTCTCCACCATATTCCCACTTAAGCTCATTTGCCTTGACCCAGATGTTCCTGTTTCAATCATCCATGAGCACTGGGGCATTTGCCTATGGTTCACCTCTCTTCCACAAGGGCAGGATTACGTGGTTCTGTTTCTTAGCTCTGTCCTCAGCATCTAGAAATGTAAATTTTCCTATTTAATTTCAAAAAATGTTTATTAAGTGAATTCTCAGTACCTCAAGTTTTCCTAAAAGTAGAAAATCTAGGGTTTTAATGGTAGGCACATCTTATACTAGTTCATATTTCTTGTTTTCCTTCTAACAATGAACAATAACTAATAAAATAATACCCAGCATAATATTTCCTGATAATAACATAACAGGTAAAATCTAATTTTTAATCTGTGACCAAGATGAGAGCTATATTTTTCAGACCCTAAGAATGACCTCAAGTTGCAAAATAATATTAGCTCCCTTGTATCAAATGTGTGCTGCTTCCAGTGAAATGTTATGCTAGCTGTCTTACATCTTTATTCTCTTTAATTCCTCAAATAATCCTAGAATTAGCCTTTTCACCATCGTTTTTCCAGGTGAAGAAAATAAGCCTTAAAACATGATTTTAATTTGAAACAATACTATGATTTGAACTCATGTTTAAAGTCTTTTCACTATATTGTACTGCTTCCTTGAAATCTTCTTAAAAGTTCATTGAAAAGAAAATTCCAAAATACTAGGGTGCAATGTAAGACTAGTATACACATTGTTTCAGACTAGATATTCAAATAGTTGACCTTGTCTTGGAAACCCTGAAACCAAGTACTAATCTAAAAAATATTTTATTATCTTATGTGTGAAATTCTGGCTGAGCCTAACCTGAAATTTAGGGACCTACTAATGTGTCCCTCGAGCTAGAGAAGCCGGGGAGATCGCTCAGTGGCTTAAGCATCATCCTGGCAAGTACAAGGTCCTGAGTTCAATCTTTGGTACCACCAAAAAAAAAAAAAAAAAAAAAAAAGTAGCTTTCTGAGGTGGAGAAGCTGCCAAATCATCTTTTTGCAGTGTCTGCTTGCTTGTGGGTAATTGTACCTCTCTCTTTATTTCCAGTGAGGAAAGTTGCCTGGAGGGGTAAAATGTGGGTGGTCCTTGTAGGTTTTCTTGAGTGGATAGAAAAGAGGGTTGATAGGAGCAACCGCCTCATTTGATCACTCTCTGCCATTCTCATAGATTAATACCTTCTTTGGGAAGAATTAATGCAGGCTGAGACTGAAGGGACTTGGAAAATGTATAAGGTATTTCATGGGACATGTGCATATAGGCAGTGGAGATAAAACCTGCGTAAATGATTTTTGACACAACATATAGAAAAATCATGTTCTTCTACTTCTACACAGGAGAGAATATGGTTCCTGCACCATGGTGACAACAGTGGACATGTAGCGAGCCCTCACATAAAAGGCCAAACACATTGGCACTGCGTTTGGCAGGTGTAGGGAAAGCAGAGTTCCCACTTCCATGGAGGCACCAGACGAGGTACAGAAGTATCCCACTCCGTAGTCCCCTGGACCCTGATTAGCAACCAACAGCAGTATCTTTTTGGAAGCAATGAATATTGTATATGAAAGATCACAAGATAACTTTGTGGGATAAGCAGGGATGATGGGTCAGTTATGTAAGAGTAGTATAATCTGACAGGTGTGTGAGCATTGTGTTCACTCCATACTCCTGCATCAAGTCTCCATACTACGTGTCAGCTTGGTCTTGTAGGCTGAGTGCTGATACTTCCACGCCCATTGACCTCTTTGTAAGTAATGCTCTGAGTCCACATTAGCAGAAGTGCTTGTAAGTTACCTTTGTATATTCAGTAATACTATTTCTAAATTTTCGCCCTTTTAATAAATAGCTTTCAGTATAAAAGACTATATTAATGATTGAGTTTTTCAAGTAGAATGCTTTAGATAAGATATCTTAAGAATTATATCTTCAATTGTTTTGTTGAAAGAAAAAAATAAAGGCCTTAAGTAAAGAAGTTTCATTTTAAATTCAAAAGACTCATTTACCAGTTCCCATAGACTATAAATTTATCTTTAAGAGATGAATGTTTAAGCACCTACAAAAATCTGGAAAGTATGATCACCTTTAAAATGTTCTCCATAGTATTCTATGAATATTTTGAGTTTAGTTCATTATAAGATCTCTCTCTCTCTCTCTCTCTTTTTTCTCCGAATGCCTTCAGGGCAGGTTTGGCAGGCTGGAGTTGTGGGGATCGAACCACAGCAACCTGAGCCTGACTGCTTTGTTGAAGCAGTCAATTAAAGAACTGAACTAAGGGGCAGGCCCCTAAGATCTCTCTTTTTGAGTAGCATTTAAATTATGAAAATTAAAATTTTATCTAATGGCCAATGTGGAAATGGTACACTGGAATAGTGAGTTGTTTTTCTTTCCAAGTTTTTTTGCAGTGTGATTTTCCTGTTCCTTCCATCAAAAAGTGGGTCCACTTCTTTAAGTTCTCTTACTGAGAATGGCCTTTGGACTTGTCTTAACCAAAAAGTCAGATGTGGCCTCCATGTGGTAGAGTACCACTGCAGATTCCACATAGGCCTTGAGGGGCGTGGAACCTTCCTCGCTCACCCTTCTGGACATTGAATTACTGGGAGTGAAGGCAAAAGGCCTTGAGTTGATGGCATAGTCAGCACTGATAGACATACATAAATAGAGCTATTTCCGAATGACTAGAACCATGTGACTCGAGACATTAGTCTCCTGAGTGACTCCTGATAAGACAAGTAAAATAGCTACATAGATGAAATTCTCTGAGACTCATGAGAAATTGTGTTTCAAATTCTTATTGTTCTAACAAGAGGTTTGTGAACATTTTTATGTAGCAACTAAAATAATTCAATATGTTCTTTCTTTTCCCAGAAAAACAAGGTCTCCTGAGAAGTGAAACTTATTTTCTTTCTTTCTTTTCTTTCTTTTTCTTTCTTTTTTTGCAAAGAACCTGCTGTTCTGAATATGTTGTTTATCCTAGTTCAATACACTATTTTCAAATTCTGTGTCATTTGCCCATGCAAAGTGCTTTTGTTGTAATAGGGACTCTGTGAATTAATAAACCCAGAAATTAAGTGTCACATCGATACAAAATGAATTTTTATTCACAATTCTTATTTTCACTTGTTTTGACACAATAAGAATGCTTTGAAGATTCAAAATATAGGCAAAACTCAGTAAATCTAAAGTTGAATAAAGTATATACTATAAATTCATCTTGTGAAATTTCTAATAGTATGCTGAAGAAAAAATAATATGCATTTAGCTGGCAAGCATGCACAGATATAATTCATGTAAAAATGACTATGAACATTAGAACTATATGGAATTTTAAGCATTATCCATAAATGACAAACCCAAGCACTTCATTTGAGAGATGCGGTAACCGAGGATAAATTAGGTACGCACTGTGTTAAATATTCGTTGTTGTGACAAAATGCCAGAGAAAAACAACTTAAAGGACAAAAGAGTTATTTTGAATCATGGTTTCGGAGGTTTCAGCCCATGATACGTTGGCTGTCTTTCTGGGCCCGTGGTAAAGCAGCGCGTGGAAGACAGCTAGAGAAGGGGAGAGCTGCTCACCGAATAGCAGCCCGGAAGCCAGAGAGAGAGACCACAAGCAAGAAAGGGGCAGACACAAGATACGGAAGGTAGTCCTCAAGCTCGCGACCCCATGATGCTCTGCCTGGGTCTGGGCCCGACCTCCTAAGTTTCTATGACACACACGCTCTGAGAATGAGATCAAATTAAGGTCTCAATCAATTGGTCCACTGATGAAGCTAGAGCCCTCATGAACCCTTCACTTTCCAATAATCTCACCTTTTAACACATAAGAATTCTTTTCTATACCAGGGATTAAGTTCGAGTTTGGCACACTGAACTATACTCTCAGCCCTTGTTATTTTTATTCTTAGATAGAGTCTTGGTAAATTTCTGTGAGATTTTGGAGGAACATTTTAAGTCTAAACCTTAACAAGTGTCTTATTGGAAACTAAGTATTAAACTAATAAATTCTTAACTAAAAACATATATTATATTATGAATATAATACATTATATGAATATATGTGTTATATTCATAATATGTATTATCATGAATATATATTAAGTAATCTGCCTATGGTTCCATAGTTCTTAAAGGGGCAGCTGCCCCTCTTTTCAGCTTCAGCATGAGGACTCTTTGGATGGAAAAAGGTGATTTTTTAATGGACTCATTTAGAAATAATAATCAAGAGAATCAAGACATTAGTTTCATCTACCCAAGCGTACAGCTGAATTCAAAGGTGGATAATGGGAGGGTTCGGCCCTTTCTTATTTTTTAGAGTTTTTTTCTTGTCTCTGCTACAGAAGACTGTGGGGCCTGAGCTATGCTATTTATCATCCATTCTAAATAGCAGAACCTGAAATAGCAATGAGAGATGAGAAACTCAGAAACAACTAGGTAGATAAGTAGTTATGGGAAGCCCAAAGGAAACCAGACGATTCATGATAAAAAATCCTATTCTGTGCCAAGTGCTATGCAAAGTGCTTGTCAGCACTGAATGAACTGACCCTAGAAAAGAGTTACTTATGTCAGAGGTGGTAGAACTTAAAATAGGTACCAGAGCTAGAAGGAGCAATGGGGGGCTGGGGGGGGAGAGCGAGAGAGAGAGAGAGACAGAGACAGAGACAGACAGAGAGACAGAGACAGAGAGAGACAGAAACAGAGAGACAGATACAGAGACAGAGAGACAGAAACTAAGAGCGAGAGCTACATATCCGGTACTAAAGGTACTTTAACTTGTAGTCACGTTTATTTTTATTGAAATGCAGGCTAGTTTGATGTTATTTATGAGGATAGACTAATAATTGGCCTTAACCAGTGCTGTGGCAATAAGTTATACTGATTACCAGTTGATGGCTTAGAGGACAATAAATAATTTATTCTATGTTTGCCTTGCAAAGCTCAAAACACATACTGGCAGAAGCATTCACACAGAAGGTTGAAATTGAAATGGAGTGACATTTCAGCCCAACACATTCTGTTTATTTAAGCTGTTATTGATGTTTGTCCTTGAGAGTTTCAATTTAATTTATCCTCCATGAAAGAAACCATAGCTACTTTACATCCATATTGATGACTTACTCTGAGAATTACTTTTGATTAAAAATGGTTAGTTTTAATTTCAAAGAATCAAGTTGTATAGCTCTTCTTATTTTTGTTTTCTTTTACAACTATAATTTTCCTTTGTGGCAATACATTTTTATAGCATATAGAAGACAGGAGCTTAAATGAGCTGGCTAGGAGCTGAAAACTACTGGCTGATTGTAAAGACCCTCTCATGGAGTATGCCTCTGAATTAAAGGCAGTAATAGAAGGGTAGAAGTCAGGGTAAAAATCTAGTAGCAAAGGTTGACAGTGGTGATACTTGTTACCAGCTCTCGGGATAGGCACTGAAATTTTAAGGGAGAGGGAGGCCAAGTGTTAATAAGCATTGATGTGGAACAGGGAGATGAAAAATTTTAAAGCAGGAATAGAAGCTGGCAATGTGATAAAATCACACTGACAAATATTTCCATGCCTACCCAAAAGCCCAGGAAGGACCTCCCCACTTTAATTGCTGGTCATTCTTCCAGCATGTACCTCTAATATCAGGTCTTAAATATGAAGGTTCTGATACACATTCATTATCTGATTGTATAGTCAAAGGAAAATAGAGTTAAATATATAGTCATTGGTCTTATAAGACCATATATTTCATAAAAGCATACATAAAATGCTAATTGAAAGAAATTTAGGAAAGCTTTGGCTATTTCGTACAAGTCTATAATGTGTGTGTGTGTGTGTGTGTGCGTGCACACTGGTAATGATAGTCTTAAGAAAGCCAAAGTCTAAAATATGCAGTGAGAAGCACAGGTCAGTGTCACCTACCAACTTAAATTACCTGTTTTACAGAGCAGGGGACATTATCAAGGCCTGAGTTTCAAGTAATCATTAAATCATTGAAAAACCATCAATTACAAGACTAATGGTCTCCTAAACTCATCTAACACTGTATTTATTCTGGTGTGCTTGCAAAAATCTTGTTGGACATAAGGTAATCTATCCTTTTTTTTTTCCTTTGTAAAAGCACACTAGCAATCTAGGCATCTCTGTAGTACTTCAGCAGAGGAGGTCGGGGCAGTCCATTAATCATGAATATCTGATAATTTGTCATACTGTATTACATATCATCTATTATATGCAGTATTAAGATGATTTCTCTGATTTATTCATAAGCTTGGCTACCTTGTATACTGGTGATGTCAAAGAACATCAGATGACCTTACTTATAGAGGTAGAATATTGTAATGAGAAAGACAATGTTTTTCTAGAAATGAAAATAATAGATATTATCAGATATTTAATATACAAGTTCGTATTATTATGAATATATAATGGAATACACTGGAGAAAATTTCAGGTTGGGGGACCCTAGAAATCCTGTGTTGGAAGAATGTTAATTTTTACACTGCAGAAAATTTCAGGTTGGGGGACCCTAGAAATCCTGTGCTGGAAGAATGTTAATTTTAACATCCCACTTGAAATTAGGAAACAAGTTTCATGGCTATTAGTGACATGTGGAGGCTTGAAGTAGACCATAGAGCACCATCTATTGCGCTCCCCGCCACACCAGTCTGCCCCCAAGTGACGGGCATTTTTGGCAGATGGTTATCAAAATGATTTTGAGTAATTTAAAAAAAATCAGAGAATGGCATAGTAAGAGTTACTCTCTTAAAATATCACCATCTCTGATTTACATCTCTTGGAGAGCCTTAGTGTAAAGCTAGTATGATTTTTACGCCTTTGCAACCTCTGTTCATCTCTGATGTTAACAAGGTGAGCAGATCAGAGACAGAGCAGGCAGCAGCCCTTAGTGAGAATTTGGTGACATCGTTTTTATTGAAATAATTTTTAAAGTTATCTTGAAGGTTTCAAAGTGACATTTGTTTTGCATTTCAAAAAGTAATATAAAGTTTCCCTTCAAATGAATTAGTAGTGGTAAAAATATAAGGTTGATAAAAAGTATCATGTACATAATAACTCAGGTGACACTCAGCTATCACAGGGATCACAGAGGTGGCATTTGATGGCATTTGATGACTACAATTTAGTGAAGTCAGCAGTAGCAATATCATCTACACCATTAAGTTTTATTTTTTATTTTTTCTGTATTTTAGGGAAGGGTCTACAGGGTATTCAGAGTTTCACTACTAGATCAGACTCCTAGTGATTCTCCTGTTTACAACCTCCGAAGTGCTGGGATTCCAGGTGCGTGCCATCACGCCCAGTATCAATTGCCATCTCAGCACATGCCAGGGGCCCAGGGATCAAACCCTCCACCTGCTTGCAGGTGCTTTAATTCACTGAACTATTTAGCTGGCCATACACCATTAAGTTTTAAATCATTTTTGTTGTTGTTGTTGTTTTTGCGGTTACGGGAATTGAATTCAAGACCCTGCACTTGCTAGGCAGGCACTTATTCTACTGAGCTATCTCCCTGGCCCTAAGTTTTAAATTTTGTATTGGTATAATCTTATACATTACCTAAAGTTATTAATGGTTGCTGAATAATTGTGTGAAATATGCAAGGCAAGTGTAACCTTCTTGGTTTTACTGTGAAAGTGAAACCTAGATAAATGAAATTATCTATGTAATCACAGAACAAACAATTATAGGACAATGTTAATTCACTTTTTCCAGAATTGATTCTTTCTTAATACATAGCCTACTTTAGCTGACAGCCTCTTGCCCTGTTGATAAATGAAAATGGGAATTTTCTTACATGTACAAAGTAGTTGTACATGTATTGTACATGTAGTAGGCATTGTATTGGATTTTTATAGACCTCAATATCTAAGACTAGGGAAATATGACTGTAGTAATGTGTATCTAAAGCATTCAAAATAGTAAAATTGAATAATGATATCAATCAACCATGCAATGTAAGGGAGAAGGGGAAGTTCATCTTTATAGTATAAAGCTAGAATGCCAGAATGCAAAATCATGTATCTCTTATGAATGCTTGTGGAATTACAGAGAGAATATATTACATACAGTTTATAGAATCAAAGAAAGCAAATATAAAAAAATGTAACTGGACATTTGGTGCTTCAACAAGTCAGAAAATATCACTTACATTTGTGCTGGATTTATATAAGCTACCTTTATATGAATCTTCCCATTCAAACTTCTAAGCAAACAGGTCACTTAGCTTATTTTAATTTTCCATGTGAAGAAACTGAGGCACTGAAGTTGAATGGCAAGACTAATACTTTTGAACAAAGCCTCTACTCACTTGTGTGAACATGCCTCCACTGCTCTAGCTCAATAATACTTTGAAGATGAGAGAGTGCAAATTTTTGGCTATGGTTGATCCATTAAATTCATTGGGTCTTAGTTTTAGACAGTTTTTCTGAGGTATCAAAGCCTTCATTATGTCACCTTAAGCTGAGATTATCTTTAATTCCCAATATTCCATTCCTCTGGATTACTGTTCATTGTGAGACATAATCCTACAGGATTAGTGGTAAGTGCCTATCTTTTTCATCCCAGTTTCTAGACACTGTTCCAACTAAAATAATCCATCCAACTGATGCCCTGGACTTGCATATGGAATGGACTCCATAAGTTAAAGTATACCAACAGCAGTTTGGTCCTGAAAAACATAAATTTAAAGAAATTCTAATTATTTTTACCCCCCCCAACCTTAAATTAAGGTGCAATTAGAGAAGGATCATATGTCTCCTCTTTTCACCCCACCTTGCCCTATTCAATTGGTAAAATTTCACAAAATCTACAAGGCTGTTGCTTTTGATTAAGGAATTTGTCTCTGAAAGCCTTATTAAAAAGAACATGAGTTACCTACAATGGATTACACTGCATTCCATGCTAATGTGTTCATTTATCTCAATATACATGATGCTTCATACTCACTCTTGGAACTCATCACACTAACTCCTACATTTCGAAAACTGATAGAATGACATTATTAGTTCCATTTCACACATGAGGAGCAGGAAGTGTAAGCCATTTTCTGTGTATCCAGGGGTAATTAGTAATATTCAGGACAGGGTCTGATTCTCTTTTGAGTTGCCAAGGCACTTTCTCAACTGATTTTTGTTAGCAGAGAGCAGAACCTTGATGTGGATACTTCCTATGCAACAGACAAGTTGAAAAAAGAAAAGTTCCAGGGAGGAGATCTTTGGCTGGGCATAGTGCGCATATGAAGACACTGGTAAGTGCAAATCTAGACATCAAGTGGCAAGAAGGAGGGCTCTGGAAAGAAACTGTAGCATTATAGCATATTAGAGGTACAAGATGCCCTCAGGAGTACTGATTTCACATTCTCATATTACTGATGATCAAAATGAGGGGTATAAAAAGGAATGAGAAGCAGATTAAATGACACATAAGAAGGAAAAAACATAACTGAAATAGAAAGCAAGACTTCCTAGCTTCATATATTGCACATACTCAATTGCTTTAGGATGGCCTCAAAAGTTAAAAGAAGCTAAGGTTATTTTTCATATAAACAATGAAGAGTAATTGTGTGGAGATTGCAACTCAAATAGAAAATGTAATACATTTAAGATAATGGAGGGCTGGAGAGATGGCTCAGTGGTCTAAAGCACCTACTTGGAACAAGCTTGGCAAAG
>NDGM011072564.1:0-10892 GCA_002564305.1 Octomys mimax
AAAAAAAAAAACCTCTCAGAAATACAACCAGAAATAATATTTTACAGCTATCTGGGTACATCTTAGCCTGCACAAAGTGTAATTAAGCACCACAAAGGGGGAAAGGGAAGTGGAGAAGAAAAAATGTACTGCCTGACTCAATTTTCTAGCATAATAGAGAAATCACAAAGATAATTTTTGCATGTGATATTTATATGTGCATGTTCTGACTACCAGTGGGGATACCTCCTGTGGCATGAGACACCACTTGAAGTGCGTCTACTATGGGCACTAAAGCCAGCAGTAGTTAATAAAGTAACTTTATTTGCTTCCTTATAAAATGTGTATATAGCTCATAGCTACTTTGGGAGAATTAAATGTGTTAAAGTATGTAGAGACCTGCAGACTGGTTAGGACTATGTCAATGCCAGTTATTATTTTTACAGAAAGTGCAGAATTCTAATAATGTTCAGTTTAGAAACAAACACAGAAGGGCCTGGACTCCCTTTCCCTGCTCCTACATTCACCTAGTGACCAACCAGCCAAAGGCGTGGTTTGAACTCTATAGAGTTCTACAGAAGCACAAAGACACTTACAGTCTTTAGCTCAAGAGACTTGGCAAAGCAGCTGAAGTCTCAAATATTGCCACCTTAGGCTAATAATGACTACATCAATGATATGTTACATTCGACAAGTTATTTAAAGAAATGATCAACACTGCAGGTTCTTTGGATGAAGGTGTAAGGAGGAGAAAAATTCACTGGAGTGAAAGGAGTTATGAGCTCTACTACTAATTATTATTGTTAATCTTGTTTTAAATTGTTTATTTGTATATTTATTCATTTATTTATTTGGTACAGGTTCTTGCTACACAGCTTAGACTCATAGTAATCCTCCTGTCTCAGCCTCCCCTGTGCTGGGATTACAGGCATGCACCACCATTCCTGGTTTTAGAGCAGGCATAGCGTGGATCAGCACAACATACAGTAGCAGGGATTGAACCCAGGTTCTAGCACTTGCCAGGCAGACACACTTAAGCCACTGAGCTATGTCCTCAGCTCTGTTAATCTTGTTTAAGAGAAAAATAACCATTCTTAGTTACCAGGATGCATGATGAATTATTATAAATATACATGTATTTGGTTTATTTATATATGTATATATGTAAGAATGCATTTACATTTTTACCACATTAGATGTATGCTAAAACTTTTTAAAGTATAGAAGTCCTTTTACATATCCAAGATTATTTGATCCTTTATTAGTTCATTATTCCCATAAACAATTATGAAAATCAAAGCTGAGAAAGATTAGGGGCGTCTGCTATATATTATCTAATAGGATAAGACTGAAATTCCAGGACTGATCTCTAAGCCCTACGTTCTTTTCTTTCACATTCCATGGGGTCATCTGAATCGAGATTTTGGCAAAATTCACCAATGCACTATAACCTAGAAGACTCTAAAATAGAAGACTATAATGTAGAAGACTATAAAGTAGAAAACTATGAAGTAGACTAAAATTATATTAGAGATTTCAGGTAGAACGAAGACCTAAGGAGCAAAGAGCTGACTTTCTTAGACAGGTAAGTTAAAGAAAGCTCTTCCAGCATATAGAGGTGGGAAATGTTCACAAGTGTCATTAAAACGTGTACATACTTGGGTGACATGCAAGGATGTTGAACCTCTGCAAACTGACCATAATGACCAAGGTGGCCTTTCAGAGTTATTTCAAGTATATAGCACATTCAGCTTGCTCTGTCGCTCCTCTCTCTCTCTCTCTCTCTCTCTCTCTCTCTCTCTCTCTCTCTCTCTTCCCCCTCCCTCCCTTTCCCTCTCCCTCCTCTTTCTTCATATGTATATTATCCAAGAGCGCTATGTACATTACGTATGCCTATAATCCATGTACTTTGGAGCCTGAGGCAGAAAGATCACAAGTTTGAATCTACCTTGCCAAATTTAGTGACTTAGTAGAACCCTGTCTCAAAATTGAAAACAAAAGTGTCAGAATGTTGTTCATTGCAAAAGTCCCAGGTTCAATCTCTAGAACCAGACAGACAAACAGACAGACAAATAGATGTGAACTTTTTTTTTTCTTACTTAAATGTACTTGAGCCTCAGGGCAAAATACAGACCTTCATTTCTGTAATAAGTGTAGAAAAGACTAGAAGGAACCGCCTGTGGCTTACAGCAATATAAACTCTGTCTACTTATCATACACTCTCCCCCCTTGATTTCTGGTTCAGAAATACATTCTAAGCTCGGAATTCATTTTTTGGATAACTTCGAAAATTGTTTCAACAACAAGCGTTATCATAAATCTTGAAATAATCTATTCTTTTGAATGAGTTTGGTATAAAAAGGTTGAGTGCCTTAAATGGATCTAAAAATAACTTATTCTGTTTAATGTACGAGTTTCAAATGGATACGTGCCGGTGTATGAAAAAAATAATGTTAGAAAGTATTATCCTTTTTGGAAGTCAAGAAGAAAATTGGAAAATTACCACTAATGTATGAAGCTAGGTGTGTACTTGACAATTAATTTACTATACTAGTTTAGTAAATTAATTATATTAGTGCATTTCTATCTTTGAAATCCATATCTGAAATGTGTCTTCAAATTCAGTTAACTGGCCATTTTTGCTTTATGGTTCAGGTGGTTTGTATTGCTGATTTTGCAAGTTAGCATGCTTGGATGGGAGCTACTTACATATAGAATACCTATGCTACTGAATCAGAGAGCCTGAGGGCTGGGAAAAACACCTCTCAAATAATCATATTGGTCCTTTACTTTTTCAGAACAACAAATGAATCCCCCCAAAAGAAGAAAATTAGACAGGTGCATTCATCAAGATATTGAAATATAATGCACCTATTCAACAAATAGCTACCAATCCCTGGCCTGATTCTGGGTACACAGGCATATGCAAAGTCATGCTATGGCCAGATACAAGTAAAATACTGTATGTATCATTGAGTTGACACGGAAGATGTTACACAAAGCGGAACTAGATATTTACTGTGTAAATACAATATGTTGCTAGGAGGGCAACTTAGATGTAAACATCTGTTTTACTAACAAGCACTTCGCCTATCAGATTTGCACACACACAGGAAACTAAGGGGAAATGATTTTCTAAAAACTGTGTATTGAGTAAGTGGTAAAATCAGGACCAGTATAAATACCAGCTATATGAGGTTGAATGCATCACCAAAACAGCATCATTTCCATGCTTGACCTTCCCTATCAGCACTTCTAATAATGTGCATGAATGCATGGTACAGAATTTTCACAGAAAATTACAGCAAGAAATAACATAATGGGCCTTTAAATGTAACCTTGCCCAAATTGCATAAATAATGTTAGTTTTCTTTTGCTGGAATGCGTGGGAAAGAGGCAGAAGGACAAAAATGAAGACCTAAGGGAAATAAGCTGGGTTTTTTATTTTATTTTTTTTAAAAAAGAGGAACATTTTATTGCTAGCCCCTCAAGTCTGAGTACAATATTAATATTTTAAAATGATTTGTAAATAATTTAAAAGTATGTTCACATTAATAGGAAATGCACACATTTCTTAAAATCTCCTCATAATGATTTTGAATGATTTTGTCATGAAACTATTATTATTATTTTAAACTTTGGAACATTTCCTCCTAAAAGTAATGGGGGGAAAGTGAATTCAGGACTACCAGACATTTATAATGTAATAAACTTAGGAAATTGGTAGGCAGGCATGCAAATTCTTTTCCTTGCTCTGCCTCATCAGCAATAAGTTATTTTTCTGAGACTTTATTCTAGGTTATAGTCAAAGAGGCATAGACTACATTTTAATTTAGAAATTTTCTAGAAATGTTCCTTTAGCGTAAGACTTGTTTCTGCCTGGTTTCAAATAGGGGCTTTTGTGTGTGAAGTGTAGGCGATAGCCACTATGCTGTGGAATCCGATAATTTGTAGGTTTTATTTTTTAAAAGCTATAAAGAAAATAAATAACATAAAAAGTAAAAATGTTTTAGAAGAATTGCTGAAGTCATCTAACAAAACACCAGACACTAGGACATGACAATAAATCCACCTAATCAAGAGTCCAAAGAAGGAGGATCTCAAGTTCCACAACAGCCTGACCATGTAATATGATCCTATTTCAAAATAAAAAGTTAAACAGGCTGGGATTGTGGCTTGGTGGCAGAGCACTGGTGGGGTCAGTCTTTAGTGCCACACACACACAAACACACACCCACAGACACATACACAGAGATGAGATTTAATTCCTCTTAGTCAAAATAGTATAGTACATAGAAAATAGGTCAGGATGAAGCCTTAAATTAAATACAATGGGCATCAAAATATGCTTTTAAAAAGCCACAAGTCTTTCTAAGAAATAAGAAACATTTGTGCTGTTTTTAACAGATGCACTGTACTACTAAAGCAATTTTGTGACCAGTAATTTCATATACAATCAATTGAATTTAGAAAAAAAAAGATATTAATAGAACATCCCCCACAAACACTTCTTAGTTGAAATAAGCATCTTTCATGACATGGCTTTCCCTCAAAATGCCCAAATTGTGACTTACACAATTTACACCCATCTTAAAATTCTGAGATGAAAATAAATGATCCTTACTTAGGCTGTGAATTTGACAGATATTTTTACATACTAGAAATTACAAAATCTTTCTTATCACAATTTATACCATGGGTGAATAAAACTTAGATAAGATTTTCCCCTTACAAATGGCTTCACCTGTTTTGTAGAAATAAACAAGAACTACTGTACATAGTCCCTGAACAAAAGAGATAAAGATTAGTGTTTTACCCTAAATCATTTCTAAATAAATCTAAAAATCCAGGAACAGACTATTCTGTAGATTTCTTAAATTTCCTAAGAAAGCAAAAATGAAAGAGATGCATATTGTTATGTGTACCGTTTTAAAATGAAAAATTACTTGAATTTGCTTTTTTCTATTACTCCATTGAAACGAACACACCTTACAAATTTTATTAAGTACACAATTGATTAGATAGAATTTTAATATTTCCATTAACCTATTTATATGTATAAGTAGGAACTCATTTAGCAGTCTCTGTCACATATGATTGTGCTTCTTTCATTCACACCGAGATGGAGGTATATTTCGATACTTTGGTCCACTGTATGTCTGTTACTAATGTTGGCCTCACCTTAGGATGTGTCACTAGGAACATCCTCCCCCCTGTAGAAAATCAAAAACCCTAAATAGGAAGAGTTTTACGAATTGCAAACATAAAAGAGAAGATTGTCAGTGATTTTATTAGAAAAATATGATAAATATTCAAGGTAATTGGTATGCTAAATACTCTGATTTGATCAGACATATTCTGAAAAATTTCACTGCATCTAATAATTATGAACAATTGTATAAGTCAATAGAGTTTTTCTAAAGAAAACAATTCACTCAAGTATTCATTTATAAGAAAATATTGAAGGAAATAAAGAGAAAAGGAGGAAGCGAGGTCCAAATAAAAAGAAAAGTGAATAAAGAAAATAGAGTAGCAAGGGTTTTCTGCTAAATTTGTGTAATAACATCACTCTCATTTTAAGACAAATGAGACCAAATAGGTAAATATTTTCCTTTTATAGTTTCTAAAATATCATAAATGCTGTACCCCCAAAACCCTACAAAACAATTTAGTAGGATCACATTCCTACTGGATAGGCCATAGTGACTTCTGGCTGATCCACTTGAAGACCCTGCTCAAGGGACAAAGAAACCCCAGGCAGAGCCCTTGGAGTGCCTTGGACAACCAGGCCAAAGCAGTGGACAGGCAACTGGGTGCTGGGGGTGGAGCAATGCTTTTCTCCAAAGGGATGAAGAAAAGCAAGGAATGGAGGGAGATAGGATTCATAAGTGAATACTTACTCTGAACAGAGCTGGGGAAGATAAGAAATAAGGACAGAGGAAAAGGACCAGGAGGCAGGCCATGGACAGCCCTCAGCTTGTCCTTTGGGTCAGCTTGTTCTCCAGCCTGTCCTGGTCCTGCCTGCCTGTGAGCATCTTTCAAGCCCAGTCTGTGTCTTTTCCTCACTGTTGTCCCAACTGGCAAGGAACTTAGTCTATTGTATTTTATTTTTTCAATTTTTTTTTTCCAGACTGGGAATTGAACCCAGGGCCTTCATACTGAGATGTACTTCAGGTCTTTCTTTTTTAGTTTTATTTTGAAACAGGGTCTCACGAGTTGATAAATTGTCCAACTGTGTTGAAACTTGCAATCCTCCTGCCTCAATCTTCCAGAGATTTGCTATTACAGATGTATAGCTCTGTGCCTGACCTGGTCTTTATTATTTTGAAACTTTCCAGACAAAACTGTCCTCAGGACATTCTAGCTCTAAGACTCAGGTTGCTTTTTTTTTTTTTGGTGGAACTGGGGATTGAACTCAGGCCCTTGCACTTGCCAGGGAAGCACTTATTCCACTGAGCCATCTCCCCGGCCCTAAGACTCAGTCTTAACTGAAGGATAAGCCAGGTTCTTGCTTTGCTGTAGCTGCAAAGCTTCTCAAGCCTTGGAAGCTCCCGTTCTGAAGACGGCGCTCCTCTCCGTCCGGCTTGGTCATCCTATCAGCCCCTGAATTCTTTCTCTTACCCTATGTCCTTATCAGGAACACACATAATCTTAACAAAATCACTGCAAGAAGCACACTAAAAATGAGAAGTTGTAAAGAGAAATCTTGAGGCTCATGGGGCGTTAGGAAGCCTATGCCATCAATAAGACTTATTTACTAAAGGAAAAAAATGCCCACGTATATAAATCCCACAGTCACTTGTTAATCCTCTCTAAAAAAAAATGCAGCTGATAAATTACTTACTGAAAATGTCATGCTCAAAGCAGTAACCACAATGCAATAATTATTGGACTTCATTAAACATAAAAATAAATCTGTCTTTTTCTTCTTTCTCATCCCATTAGTACATATAATGAAAGGAAAAACCTTTTTAAAAAGCACCTCACCACCATGCTCCCCCCCCCACTTAATTCTGCATTGTAACAAACAAAGGTAAAATCAAAAATCATGCAAGCGGTGAAGTATAAGCTTTTTCCATTATCCTTGGAAAGATGAAGACGGTGCCAATTAAAAATACGTTTCCAGGCAGCTTTCAGCAAATGCAATTTTATTTTTTAACTCCTTCATAATGGAATGCCTTATTAGGAGGAAAATGTGATTTTCTTATACATCATCAATAAATTATCGATATTTCTGAAGAAGTGCATCATCTATATTTCTGGATAAGTCAGTCAATTTGGTTTAATTTAAATGTATAGACTCTTCCCCCGATCTCACTGCTATAAATAAGGCTTTGTGTTTATAAATCTGAGAACAAAAATCAACATCAATTCTCTAACAATATATGCTAACAGTGTTGTTATGCTTCTTAAAATGAGAAAAAGTGGGAGCATTCGATAAAATACGGTCAAATTAGGATATTTCTGCTAAATGGAAGAATGCGGCCACCTTCGCCACGCCTGTCCAATGTGAGTTTTTTCCTTCTATTTGAGATATTTGACTTTGATTGTATGTGTATCATTTAGGCTGTAAAATGCCAACACCGTGCCAGTCCTACAAAACATGTTTTTATGATTTTTTTTTTCTAAGTTCATGTTCAAGTTAGAAAGTAAGTCATATCTCCAGATCTTGTTTTGTAAAGGTTGTACTCGCCACAGGCTTAACACAACGGTGGGAGGCAGTGTGGAAGGAATCGATAAAGTAGTATTACCCTTTGTGACGGGGAATCTCTGCAGGACCTTCCGGCTTAACTCCGCTGTGTGGCTAACGTTCCTTCCTTACCCACCGGGAGCGTGCGCTGACGCACAGCTACAGACCAAGAGCCCCAGCCGCCACGGCAAACTTCTTTTTTCGCCTTTGTTTTGTAGCTGCCCTAACAAAGCCAGAGACAATCTGAATGTTTTAAGACAGAATTTCCAACGTGAAAGACAAGTGCATAAACAGCCTGGCCTCTGAAGGCCTCGTCTTGACACGCAGACAGGTAGACACGTGGTCTGGGATGCTGCCCTTTAATAAGAGGCCTAGAAGTGCTGCGTTTCCTCAGCTGTGTCCTGTCACTCCCAGTTTGAAAAAGCCAGCGTGGACGCAGAGACGCTTGGCTGCAGCGTAATGAGCTTATATTAATTGCCTCCTTTACTTGCCAAGTGGACTTAGGGAATAATATGTTAAATTTTCCTCTAAATTAAATGTTTTTAATTTCTCATTTGTTGCTGTAAGAGTAAAAATTACAACTCTGTGGTTATAAATGTTCTAAGTCTAAGGATGTGAGTGAACCATTACCACTCATGCTAATAGGGAGGGACTGACACTTGAGGCCACGGACCGGGCCTTTCTGGGCTTTATATTAGTGACAATATGGATCTGCAGGAGTTCTTTTCTTTTGACTTTTGATAATGAGAGTACAGAGACCTTTATTTAATTAAATAGACCTCATTTTGCTATTCAGGCAAATTAATAAGTAATACACTCTTTCATGGGGCCTTATGACACTACAACTCATTGAAGTCTTTTTCTGTGTCCCTATTATCTTTCAGGCCACATTTCCGCTCGTACCACATACAGGTGACCACCTGGCCTGTTCCTCTTCCCCCAGCAAGCGCTCTTCTGTCAGAGTCAAGCTTCAGCCCTTGCCGCCTTTCCTGTCCCCTACAATAGGACTGAGCTACTTTGGATGAATCTAACGTACTTTGTAATACCTGACCCACAATTTGTCACTATTTGAAAAACACTGACAGAAAACCTACCATGGAATACATGCAAATAAAGAAGGAAAATTTACAAAGAAGCACCTGTCCTGCCTGTTGAAGTGTATTAACTGAAAGGGATGGAAAAGAATCCTAGGGATGACAGTTTGGGATACAAACAATAAGAAAAATCTTTCCTTTCAGCCTTTCCCCTTCTCAACAACGATCCTTAGAGATGTGGGTTTGAATATGAGTACAATTCTCTGTTGGCTTTACCGCTGCTGTCCCTGTATTCTAATATGTCAGTACTTTCAGCGCACATATCTCCAACAAATCTAAAGTTAGGACACATGCCATTCTTTGGCCCTCATAGGATGCCAGGTGAAAACTGGAGGAAATAAAAAGCTCTTCTATTTTTTTTTCTCATAGGAAAAAAAAGTTATGTTTTCTTTGTCTCAACTCCTCCTGACTGGACTACACCTGGCTCTTATTTTTAAGCTATGATTAAGTAACAAACCAGATACCATAGGTCAACACCCTCAGTGGTACTAAGAACTTGGAAAACCTTTGACAGTGCACTTTTTCTTTGCCATGTCCCAGATTAAATTCTTAGGTCAAGATACTTATGGCCTCACCAAGTGGAGAAGGAACAGTATTAAAAATACATGCCCTGTCTGGGTTACCCCATCTGGATCTAACCAGGGGGAACACGGAGAGGCTCTTTTTTTTCTATCATGATAGATTTATTACTTATTAAACTGATATCACTTTATAATTTTCAGAAAGAATGAAATATATATAAGGTACTTTTAAAAAGTGTATTTGGTACAGGGTCTCACTATGTAGCTTAGACATGCAGTGATCCTCCTATTTTCAGCCTCCCCAGTGGTGCATTACAGATGTTCATTACCTTGTATGAGATCAGTGGCTTGCTCAGCACATCTGGGGCTGAGGCCAGGGCTGGTACAGCATGTGGTGCTGGGAATCGAACCCTAGTCTCTGCACTTGCCTAAGCAGGCGCTTATCTGCTGAGGTATCTGGCCAGCTCCATATAAGATGCTTTAAATAGAAAATACCCTTGAAAGAGTTTTGTCCTTATGGGACATAAAATCTACCTGAGGAAAGAAATCATTCATATCTGTGCCACTTGTAAGCATAGAGTTAACGAAAGTCCCCCAAATATATCTGTTTCCACCATCTAAAGCTGACAGAGGAATAAATGAGAAATCACAATAATAATCACTTTAGACAGCCTCTCAATAACATACATTTAATACCCAGTTATTTGCTTCATTAATTAAAGTTGTAATGCACAGCCCAGGAAAGTATAATAATAAAAATGGCAAAGAGACTTAGTGAGTTTGGTGAGTGGGCAGAGGGTAGCTCTATATGGTTGGTGGTTCAAAGGACTTGTTACAAAAATAGAAGCCTTTCCTTTCAGTGGATGAGCACAAATCAGCAGTGCAGTGATCCAAGCTATCCTGTATATATACATAAATGTATCTTTCCCTTCCTTCCTTCTCTCTTTCTTTTGTCTTTTTCCTAATCCCAGTTGTTCCTTCCCTCTGAACAGATTCTTTGCCTTTCACACTGTCTATTGTACCTTTAAGATTTTTTCCTACAGTTTTTTATTCTCTTTAAAAAATAAAAATAAAGTGGCTATAATTTAGTCATGAAAAAAATAAAAGCCTCTATTTTGTCACAAAACTTGACTTTGGTGAAAAGAATGATCAAAATAGATCTCCAAATAAAAATAAAGATACCCTGGGAAATAACCAGATTAAGTTTGTTTGTCAAGTCACTGTGGAACATATGCTAGAGGATTAGCATGGAAAACCTGGGAAGCATCCACTGCAAGAATAGCAGCAGGAAAGTGTTCACTGATTTTAAATGTAAGGAGCATCTTTGAGTGTTTGGAGATTGAGCACATCTTCACAGCCGTGCAGCTTCCTGTAACGGTTTTTGAATTTGAGAGGACCACAGAGGAGTAGAAGCACCACAATAGTTTGGCTTAGAAGAAATGAGGGCCTTCTGTGAGCATGATGATAGAATGAAAAGGAACAGAAGAAGAAGAGGAGGAGGAGGAGGAAGAGGAGGAGGAGAAAAAGGAGGAGGAGGAGAAGGAGAAGGAGGAGGAGAAGGAGAAGGAGGAGGAGGAGGGAGAGGAGGAGGAGGAGGAGGAGGAAGAC
>NDGM011072573.1:0-10140 GCA_002564305.1 Octomys mimax
TCTTTGATTATGTGATCAGATTGCTTTTTCCATGAAATTCACCACATAGGTGGTTCCATAGGAGATTGTTTGTTTGTTTGTTTGTTTTGAGACAGGGTTTCATTAGGTTGCCCAGGCTGGCCTCCAACTCCTGGGCTCAAGCAATCTTCCTGCCTCAACCTCCTGAGTACTGGGACTACCACCCTATAGCACCATGCCTGGCATGGTGGGGATTTTTAAAGGGGAATTTTAAAATCGAAGGCAGAGAACTGTCATGGAAATGGAGCACAACACAACCACTAGTACCTGTGAAACCAAAGTAACAAATCACACTTCACCTTGAAATAAAGCAACCAGCTCACACACCATGGTGCAAACACAGAACCACAGGGATTCCTTCCCCAAAGAGGACACAAAGCTCCATTCTCCATCTTTGAATAAAGTCATTCCTCCTCTAGATAAGACACATTGCCTCTTAAATCAATTTCCTTCAGCTTAAATACTGAGATACAAAGTTATCTTGAGCCAGGCATGGTGGCACATGCCTATAATCCCAGCTGAGGGAGGGAAGCTGAGATAGAAGGGTCACAAATTCATGCTCAACCTGGGAAACTTAGTGAGACCTAGTCTCAAAATGAAAAATAAAAAAGGACTGGAGATATAGCTCAATGAAAAAATACTGAGGTCAGTCTTCACTATCACTAAATAAATAAGCACCCATGATTAGTACACTTTATGCTAGGTGTTTGGGAAGTTAGGGAGAGAGAAAAAACAGTTAACATATAAACAAATATATTGAAATGAACATAAGTACAAAGTACTCATGATCATTACAGCCCTTGGGTCTGTAACTGGTCACATGATCACAGCTAACATTGACAGCTGCCTCCTTCTATGCTCCATCCATATCCTCTTTGCCCAAAGCAAGCACCCTGGTATGACTGACCTTAACCAGAACCAGATCTAGGCAGGACAAAAGGAGGAGGGAGTGAGAAGCTCAGGCCAAGTCCCACCCAGGAAATGTGATACACACCAGGGCAGAAGTGATGCCTCAGTTGTCCCAAACTCAGGTGAGGTACCTGGGTCTTCCTAAGCTACCACTTTAGGGAAAGCTACCCTCAGACATTTCCAGGGGCAGCACATGTGGAAGAGGCACAGGTGTGGGCTGCTGGGGGTTGGAGCACCCACACGTCTATCCAGATGCTCCACCCAGACAGTTGTGGAACAGAAAATCAGTGTTATCCCAGTCTCCTGTCTCCATGTAGCGCACCCCACATTTCATGCTGATTCTACTCTGAGTAGAGAACAGTTACTACAGGAGGGCACTGCACATTAGGGTCATAACCGACATCCCTCATCCCCCTCATCACCCTGTTCTAGACCCCCAAGCCTTCAGTATTGCCAGTGGTAGAGACTCTGGTCTCGTTGAGTGACTGAGACCGTCACCCTGGCAAGGTCAGGGCCCCTGGTTAACTGATCAGACATCCCATCTCTCCATGAATGTTATTTGGATAAGTGGCTCCAGGCCCTCTGGGGAAGAGTTGAGGAAATCATTGTTGTCCCTGTTTACTGTAGACAGCAGAATCATAAAGTCCTTCTGAGGGGTCCTAGCTCCTCTGGATCTGAGAGCTCTCTCAGATTTAGAACCTGACAGACATTGTGACATTCTACTGGGGAATCTGACAATGTCCTTTCTGGTCACTTGACTTTCTTGTGAGATATGTAAGTCAAGCAGTGCCCCACTAGCTGGATGCCCTTCCCTCTTGGCCTTGGGAGCATTGTGGTCACTATATACCGCCACAGAGCCCCATGTGTTTGTGCTCCTAGATACCACTCTGTGGGCTCCTCACTGCCCACTTCCATAGTCGTGTCCACCTTGCCTGGCAGCCAGCCATGACAGTGGCCCCACTCATGGACACAAGGGAGCCCAGTTCCATGGCGGCCTCTGCAGAGCAAGCCCTGGCCCACTGCAGGAATGAGCCCCTGCTGAGTTTCCCAAGGTCACTGTCCTGCCTTGAATGCCCTATAGCTCCTGGGTGGGAGCAGCAGCCATGCTGGTGCAATCTCCTGGTTCCTACAGCTGAGTCTCACCCCATCCTTGGTGAGAAATTCTGTCCCTCCCTATGCAAAGTCAGTCCTTTCCATAGGGACCTGAGAAATTTATGGGGTGTCAAAGTGAGAGACTGGGACAGGGAAAGAGAGGAGGCAAAGTAAAGGTGTGAAAGTGCTCTCAAACCAGCGTGGTGGTGCCCACCTGTAATCCCACAGGGTCTAGGTTCAATCCCTAGTATCACACACAGATATGCAGTCTCAAATGCAAACTCTGAGAATTTTGATCAGATCTTCCAGGCAAGCTCCCTGCAATCCTGACCAGAAGCAGTAGAACTTGGCTTGCCCCCCCTCCCCATACCTACTCTAATCGGTTAAGGGGCATGGTCACCAGAGGGGAGGTAGTTCTTAGGGACAGGCAGCTTTTCTACATATGTGGGTCCAAGAGGTTCCAGTAGCCCAAGGGCTATGTCCTAGTGAAGTTGGGGATGAAAGCTAGGGGCCAGGGGAAAATAAGATTGACCAAAAGAAATTTCAAGACATTTGGCTGGCCAAGTTTTATAATCCAAGATTTTTATGGAGCTGGGTATGGTGGTACATGCCTGTAATCCCAGAACTCTGGGAAGCTGAAGCTTGGTGACTTGGTGAGACGCTGTCTCAAAAAATAGCAGAGGATGTAGCTCAGTGCAAAGGCCCTGAGTTTAATCTCTCACCCCAGTTGAGGGAATCAAGAACTTTCAGGACTGGAAGGCGACACCAAGCCTCATGACTACCCCTCTCCAAGTGGCCTTTCAACAGTGGCAAGGTCCACCCTACCCCTAGAACTTCACACGGCATCTGGACTCAAAGGTGCTGAAACTCTCCTCCCTAAGCATCCACCTCTGGTCCCTGTCCCTCCCATAAGAGTTTTATTGCATAAGTCCATTCCCCAGACAAGCTCACACAGGCTAGAAGGGAGCGTGTGGGGTGAGGACTGGTCAAGGGCTCTGCTCTAGAACACCCCTCAAAAATTCCTTAGAAATGAAGCCCCAGTGGCAAGACCAATCCAGTGACAGAAGCACAAAGACAAGACACTGTAGCTCATTTTAATTTATTTTTCATGTTTTGTTTCTCACTTACCAACACATGTGTAGAACATGTAGACTGTGTTAGTAAAGGAGAAGTAGAGAGGGCAGAGGGCAGAAATAAAGCAGCCACACATGGGACATCAGGTAGAGCAAGAAATGCTTGGGGTCCAGAGGTAGCCAGCGGCCTCATCCCCAGCCCGCTTTTCTGTTGTGAGATGTCAGCAGTTGCTGCTGCTCTTACAGCCCCTGCCCCAGACGGATTTGGTAAACAGCCTTTCTGTTGCTTGCAATCCTTGTCCCCAGTAAGTTTTTCCCACACCTCCAGCCAGGTAGCAGGGTCTGTCAGGCAGCCATCTCCACCACCCGGCCCAGAAGACCCCTGCCCCTGGTGTCAAAGCACCAACCCCTTGAGCAGCATCTGAACAGCCTGAGCCAGGGCAAGGCTGTCCCAAGCTTTTGGGAGAGGGGCACTTCTAGGCCTTTCAGAAAACTCCAGAATGCCCTCTACGTTAGCCACAAGCTGGGCCACAGCAGGGCCTGGGAACTGGGGATCATGGCAGCAGAGGGTTAGAACTCCTCTGTAGCCTGCCCCACGCAGAACCCTGGGCTGCTCCAGGAGGAAGGTTTACCTTCCGTCCAGAGCAGGGCTTCCTGGCTCTTCTTTGCACTCTGCCCCTCTCCCGGCCCCTGTGCACACTATTGCTTTTCCATTAGAACCACATCCACCCAGATGCACTGCCATCCTAGCAGGTGTTTTCCAGGCAAGTGCTGAAAGGACAATGCCTTGATCAGTTTTCAACCTAGTCCAGGTAAATTTCTATACCTCTCCTCTGTTCTTCTCCTTGAAATACTTCTCACCAAGATCCATCTGCTCCCTGTGACTCTCCATATAGATACCTTACTCTCTGGATAGTGTTCGGTCCACAAACACTATGGCGTCCAATTGCTTGTCACAGGGAATTTTTTCAGGTGACTTGTTTCTGCGAAGTCTGATTTTTCCCCCCCGCAGGAGAAAGAAAACAATGTGGCCACCTCCGCCTTAGCTATTGGCTTCCCGTGCTATCTTAAGTTTTGTGGATGGATTCTGGGGGTGGGTGTGAATCTGTGAACCTGGAACTTCTCAGGGAATCCGGGGGATGATGGAAGTCTTTTCTTTTCCGAAGATATTCCAGGAAACCATGAACTCGGGAGCAAGGCGTCTGGCCATCTCCACACGTGCGCGCACGGGGTTTCACAAGTGAAAGCAACCCATGTTCCCCGTTCTCTCCTGCACTGATCCCCGAGGCGCGCGGATCACACATCAGGGCGCTTTGTCCCCTGCTGGAGCGCTGGATCCGGAGGTTGGCTGGGCGCGTGAAGCTCCGCCGGATGGCGCTGGCCGGGTTGAGCGCAGGAGACCAAGGCCCCGTGAGCGGCCCGCACCATGCAGCTGGCGCTCATGGCGGCGGATCTGTACCTTGTGGCGGAAGCGCTCGCCGCAGTCCTCGCACACGTAGGGCCGCTCGCCCGAGTGTGTGCGCCGGTGCCGCAGCAGGTTGGAAGAGACGCTGAATCGCTTGCCGCAGTCGCCACACGCATAGGGCCGCTCGCCCGTGTGCGTGCGTTGGTGCTGCACGAGAGCCGAGCTCTCGCTGAAACGCTTGGAGCAGTAGGAGCAGGCGTAGGGTTTCTCCCCTGTGTGGATGCGCTGGTGCGTCACCAGGTTGGAATGCTGTGAGAAGCCCTTGCCACACTCCCCGCAGCGGTGTGGCCGCTCGCCCGTGTGCGTGGCCTGGTGCCTCACCAGGTCCGTGCTGCGGCTGAAGCCCTTGCCACACTCCCCACAGATGGTTGGCCGGTCCCGCGCACGCCGCCGCCGCCGCTGCCGCGCAGGGGTCAAAGCTGCACTGCCTGCCGGGCCCGGGATAGCTACCACGGCTGGTGTGGCCACGGCAGGCAGCACCATGAGCTCCTGCAGGACCACGTAACCCGGAGGAGCCACCACGACGGCCGCTGGGGCCCCTGGGACCCCGGCCCCGCTGGCCCCTGCCGCAGTGGGTACCAGCTCCAGCTGCAGCTCCGGCTGCACTGGGGTCAACTCGAGCTGCACCTCCTGAGACTGTGCTCCCAGGTCCACCGGGGTCAGCTCCAGCTGCACCTCCTGCTGCTCCAGCTGCTGCTGCTCTAACTGCTGCTGCTCAAGCTGCCTTTCCAGCTGCTGCAGCTGCTCCTGCAGTTTGAGCTGCAGCTGCCTCTGCTCCTGCTGACGTTCCAGCTCTTGCTGCCGCTCTAATTCCTGCTGCCGCTCCAACTCCTGCTCTGCCGCCAGGTCTACAGGCATAAGCTCCAGCTCCACCTCTTCTTCCTCCTCTGGCTCCAGTGCAGCAGGAGGCTGCTGAGGAGGCTCCTGCTGCTGTTGTTGGAGCTGTCCCTGCTGCTGCAGCAAGAGTTGCTGCTGGATTTGTGCTTGCTGCTGCTGGAGCAAGAGCTGCTGCTGTAACTGTTCCTGCTGCTGTAGCAACAGTAGCTGCTGTTGCTGGAGCTGCTCCTGCTGCTGTTGGAACTGTTGCTGCTGTAGTTGTTCCTGCTGTTGTAACAGTTGTTGCTGTAGGACTTGCTGCTGCTGTAATAGCTGCTCTTGCACTTGCTGCTGCTGTAACTGTTTCTGTTGCTGCAACAATTGCTCTTGCACTCTCTGCTGCTGCAATAATTGTTCCTGCACTTGCTGTTGCTGCAATAGTTGCTCTTGCGCCTGTTTCTGCTGTAACTGTTCCTGCTCCTGTGCTTGCTGCCGTTGTAACTGTTCCTGCTGTTGCAATTGTTGCTCTTGCACTTGCTGTTGTTGTAGTTGTTCCTGTTGTTGCTGCAACAGTTGGCTTTGCAGTTGCTGCTGCTGTAACTGTTCCTGCTGCTGCAATTGTCGCTCTTGCACCTGCTGTCCCACCTGTCCATGCTGTCGAATTAGCTGTAGCTGGGGTGTCAGTTCCTGGTGTTGCATGGGCTGGTGGTTTTCCTGTAGTTTGTGCTGTAGTTGAGACAGCTGCTGTTTCTCATCCTGCTGCTGCTGTTGCAATTCTGGTTGACGTTCTAATAGCTGGTTCTGTGGTTGCTGCTGTTGTGGCCGCTCACACTCTGACTGTTGTTGTAGTTCTGGCTGCTGCTCTAAGTGTTGCTTTTGCAATTCCTGTTCTCCTGGCTGGGCTTCGTCTGTGATGTTACTGGATCCTCCTGGGGCTGAAACTGCTGGTAGCTCAGCAGTCTGAGCTGACCGTGGGCTGCTGCTCCCCTCTTCCTCTTCTTGACTCTCGCTCCCACCACTGCCACCTATAGTGGAAATGGCAGGAAGGCAGGAGAGAGGATCTACAGGCAGCTGTCTGGTCCAGATCCCAGAGCAGCCCCTTACCCGTTCCACACACAGCCAGGCAAGGGTGAACTAATAAGTTCAGCAGAGACCCAATGGCGTTAGATCAAGAGAATGGTAGCACAACAGCATGGCAGACAGTGAAATGCCCAGGGGGAGTCTGGCTTAGAAATATGCCCAAGGGACTGTTAGTTCCCTCACTCTGGGCCCCAACTCTGTAAGCTCCTCTCTCTGCTTCCTCTCCCACAGCTTGGATCTTGGCGCCTATACATGTGCCAAGAATTCCTAACACACCACTGTCTGCAAAGTCCCTTGTGCTTCATCCACATCTACTGGAAATCAGACAACTAAACATGCCAAGAGCCCCATGCTGAATTCTGACCTCAGCGATGGTCACACCTTCAATAAATGAACTCAACTTCTCTGTAAATAATAAAGCACTTCTTCAAAGCTGCCTGGAAGGGGTTCTGCAAACAGTTTTGAGAAATCACCAAAGTGATTTTGAAGCCAGGTTTCAGATGGGCAGCCCTTATTTCAGAACCCGACTTCCAATTAGGAGCTGTCCTGCCCCCTACAGGCTCAAGAGTCTGAAATATTCTCTACATCCTGGCAAGTGCTTGAAAATGCCCTCCAATTGCAAATCCACATGATTCAACTAACTCTGTTTGAAATACTCAGAGACTAAAAGTATTTTAGATTGACATTCAAGAATGAAAAAGGACTATATCTCATGGAAATGGATCAATTTATTTCAAGGAACCTCAGTTTTTCCTTTTGCAAAAGGAGATATATCAGGGGTCGGGAAGATTGCTCAGTAGGATAAGCGCTTGCCTGGCAAGTGCAAGGGTCAGAGTTCAATCCCCAGTTCCACCAANAGGAGCTATATCTTTCTTAGGAATATTGTGAAATCCAGAGAGGTTAAATGTAGAACCTCAGCATTGGGTAAGGTGTAAACACAGGAGTTACTCTTTTACTATATTTTTTCCTTCTGTGCAATGTCCAAATTTAGTTTCTCTAAGTATTAATATTGTAATTAATACTGTTTTCTGTGCTGAAGACAGAAAACCTCAGGGCTGGCAAGATATCTCAGCAGACTAAGTGCCTGTTTAGGCAAGTACAGGGACCGGGGTTTGATACCTGATACCACACTGAGCTAGCCACTGAGTTGGCCACCAAGCTGGCCACCAAAACCAGACGTGATGGCACACACCTGTAATCCCAGTGCTGGGGAGGCTGAAAACAGGAGGATCACTATAGGTTTGAGCTGTGTAGTGAGACCCGTTCCAAATACATTTTTTAAAAAATCCTAATTCTTCCTTACATGTATGAACCTAGGAACTTTCTCTACTTCCCGATCTGATTTCAACATATGGTTTTCCCACAGGATTATACTTTAAATTTTGTACTGGAAAGGCATAGTTTGATAAAATTTTGCTTTCTGTCCATTTTTCCAGGAATATATTGATTAAATAAAACCAAAAGATATCCACATGGATATAATCCTCTTTTAGAGAAATATTTCTAATTACCCATGCTTAGGCTAATGATCAGTGAGTGCATTTTTCTTGGTCACACCAGCTGGGGGTATGCAGGTAGTGGATAAAAACAGCCATGGAAACATGTCCCGAAAGCAAGTCTGATGTCTCTTAGGCATCCCCTTCTTCCACCTCCTAGGGGAGCCACAGGAGCAAATCATACCTTTCTGTGACTCTCATACCTACCTTGGCCACATGACTACTGTGACTTTGTGGGGCAGCAATTCCAGCCTTTTATCAAAAACATTTTGTAAATAGGTACTTATTGCCTGATATGCATACCCTTGCAAGGTTTTTGTCAGCTAAATTTATAAATCAGAAGAATCCTATAATCCCAGCACTGGGATCTATGCTGAATGGATAGATCCATCCTCTACTCTGGGAAGCTAAGGCAAAAGTTCAAGCAAGTTCAAGTCCAGCCTGGACAGCCTAACTACTTAGCAAGATCCTGTCTCAAAATAAAAAAATTGGGGGGTGGTAGTTAAGGACATGGCTCAGTGTGAACTCCCTGGTTACAACCACCATGATTGAAGCAGGGGGATGTCTGTTTAGTCCACATGTCCCTATCCACCCTTCCAATTCTATCTGTCCTCCTCTAAGGTCTGTTCAACTCTGCCCTACACCCTATTCAGTGCCCTTAATGCACACAACAGGACATAGACTCTCCTGACTATGGCCACTGTAGAAGGCACATCCAGCACAGATTCCAGAAGGAGCGCTCTTGAAAGGCTGGCAGCATATTTGCCCCTGGCATCAGGTGGAGAAAAACAGAAGGAAGCAGTATCAATGCCTGAGGCACAAGGGACTGAGGGGAGAGTATTTCTGCCTCAGAATGCATCTGGGAACTGGATACTGGGAGCCAGGGCCAGGTGAGAGGACAATGGGGCCACCTGACTATGGAACATCTAGGACCGAGTTCCAGCCAACACCGGTGTAGTGGTCCCCTTGACAGAAAGACTCAAGCCAACCAAGCCACCTGGGGAAAATCCCAGGGTCAACATGCAGGTGTTACTCAAGGCAGCTGAAGTTGCAGGCTGGAGTGGGTGCAGGCTGTCAGCCACCCCAAAGTACCTTTCTCTGCCACAGCTGATCTTGGGTCTGTCAAAGGACCCTTACTGGGGGGGGGGTCTCATCATCCCTCCCCCAGCCCTCACCTGAGAGGGTGTCAGGCCCTGGGCCCCCATCCTCAAGACATCGCAGCTCCAACACAAAGGTTTCTGTCGCTGGCCCCAGCTCCATCCTGGCAGTCACACCGGGGTCTCCGGGAGCCGGCTGTGCTGAGAGGAAGGAAGGAAGCTGTTCAGGTAGGAGATGACAGCTTCTCCTGACTATTCAGAGGGCTCCATTTTAGCCCCTCAGGCCATTCCTCATTGAGACATGATGAGGGAACCAGCCCTCCAAAGGTAAATGACCCATAGTCACAGACAGCCATTTAGGGATTCTCTCAGGCAAAAGAAACTGTCCATGTCACACTCCCCCTGCAGCCTTCAAAGGAAGTCAATTCCCTTGGTCTCCCAGGCCTCCTGTCTCCCAGACTGCTCTGGGAGCTCACCCTGCCTTCCACTGCCGCCACCGGCAGGCCACACGTGTCTGATGCTGCCTCCTGAGAAGGTGGGTGCCCAGAGCTCTGTAATACTGGGCAGGGAATGCAGACCTGCCTGGACTCCTGAGCCCACCCTGCAGAGGTGGCCCTGCATACAGGCCTCCCTTCTTCCCTCATCCGGGGCTGACTTTTGCTCCTTGGGCCTTTCTAAAGTCAGTGCAAACCCTCCTACGAGAGGCGCCCCAGGGCCTCACCTGGGACAGCATTTTCTGCGGCAGGCGGGAGGGCGGCAGCCCTGCACTCGGGGAGGTGTGGTCAACACAGGCTGCAAGGTGAAGGCCACACAGCATTCAGCTGGCTTCTTCCGAAGGCGCCTCCACCTAGGGAGGTGCTGGCCATCCCGGGTGACCCTTCTGGGTACTCCGGAGGGTCCGCGCTGTCAGGGTTGCTGAGGTTGCCCTGGGCCAAGAGAGGGGGCAGAGTGGAGTTCGCGGGCAGAAGTTGGTGGAGACTCTCGGGTAGGGGCGCGGGCCAGAAGCAGAGCCCTAGATCCGGCGCGGGGATTAGAGGTAGCCTCAGGGGACCATCTCGCGCCGCTGGGCCCGGGCTGGCGCCCTAGGTTGGCCC
>NDGM011072588.1:0-12747 GCA_002564305.1 Octomys mimax
TGAACTCAGGCCCTTGTGCTTGCCAGGGAAGCGCTTATTCCACTGAGCCATCTCCCCGGCCAGATGTGGGCTTTTAAAATATGTTTTTTTTCTCCTAGACTCATTGCTTCATTAAAAAGGTCTATGTTTTCAGTCATTTAGTTTTAGTTGAGATTTTTTAATCCTCTTTAAATTATAAGATAAGCTTTGTTCAGAGAACATTTGTAATTTTTCTAGATTTATTATTTCAGATAACAGGAGAATTTTTGAGGAAATTATAGGTAAGTGTTTAGCATATTCTTTGAGGCTCACACCTTTTAGTTTACATATTCTCTGTGCTTTGTGTAGTTTAACCTAAGCATTTTACTAGGTGTCAAGAATTAAATTAGATGTAAGCTTCTTACCTGCTTATTCCAAATAGTATTTTTGGACAGAAACACATAGTTGGTTGGGTCTATACAATTAGGCATTACTTCCTGAAAAAATATATCTAAACAAGAAGTCAGAATTTCAAAAATGTACAAAATCATTACTTGATAGCTGGACCTAGCTAGGGAATGATACCAGTTTTACAAAATATTTATAGATGAAGTTGCTGTAATACATGTAACATATATTCTTATCTTCAGTATTCTAATTATTGCCTCCTACCCTAGTGAAGCTATGTGCAGATAATTTA
The DNA here is from genome assembly GCA_002564305.1 of Octomys mimax. Lineage (NCBI taxonomy): Eukaryota > Metazoa > Chordata > Mammalia > Rodentia > Octodontidae > Octomys > Octomys mimax. The sequence goes on from NDGM011072588.1 coordinate 659, forward strand.
TGGGGAAATGTTGAAAAATGATACTAATTTATTCAGGAGGCATTCACATAGCAAACTATGTCTCAGGCATAAGACAGATTCAATGACAATTGTTTCTTTTTCTTTCACTTTTCTTTGCTTTTTCTCTTATCCCTCTACCTTCTTTCTCTAGGATCCTTTATTAATCTTTTTTTTTCTTTTTTTTTTTTAGTGTATTTAGTACAGGGTCTCACTATACAGCTCAGACTCCAACTGATCCTTCTGTTTTCAGCCTCACCAGTGCTGAGATTACAGGCATGTGACACCAAGCCCAGTCTCCTGTGCCGGCTCAGCATGCCTGCTTGGGCTGGGCTGGCATAGCATGTGGTGCCAGGAATCAAATCCTAGTCCCTGTGCTTGCTATTAATCTTGTTTAGGTATTTTTTCTATTTATTTTTCTTCATTTCAGGATATTTAGCAATCAAGTGATTGTACCTGAAGTGTCTTCTAACCTACAATTTTAAAGCTTTCCAAAATTTAAGCATTTCATCTTGAAATTTTATTCCATAGCTGTATTTAATTTGCATCATTTTGTAGCTCCTCAATTGCTGTCTCCTAGTCCCTTGTTAGTTTTAAGAGCTCTTTCTTTTCACATTCATTAGCTGCACCACTGTCTTTGAGGTCTGAAATTCTATTCTCAGTTTCATTCCAATGGTTTTGCCAGCTTTCAATGGAATTCTTAATTTCCTGGATATCTGTTTGAATATATTTCATGCATTCTAAGTCTTTCCTGTATTGTCTGGTCAGTGTTTCCATCATTTTTCTTCTGTCTCTCTCTCTCTCTCTCTCTCTCTCTCTCTCTCTCTCTCTCTCTCTGCATTTTAGTAAGGGTCTACAGTGTCTTGCTATGTAGATCAGACTCATAGTGATCCACATGTGTTCAGCCTCCCAAGAGCTGGGATTACAGACATATGCCACCACACCCAGTCTCAATTGCTGTCTCAGCATGCCCTGGGGGCAGAGCAGACATGGTATGCCAGGGATTGAACCCTGGCCACTGCATCTGCCTAAGCAGGTGCTTTAATCTGCTGAGCTATTTGGCCATCATTTTTCTATTCTCTATTTTTAAATCTATGTTTTCTTTAGCTGTGCTGAGCAATTCTTTCATAATTGTTATCATTTCTTTTCTGACCTTAAAGATTATTTCTGATCATATTTCTTCTAGATGGACTTGTTTCGTTACTTCAGTTGTTATTTCAGAAATTTCTGGTGTGTGATTTCTACATTCTTCTATGTTCTTTTCTCTTGTACTTGTTTTGGGTGAACTGAAGAATTCAGATTGCCTTTTGTTCTTACATTTTGGCATTTTTGAAGCTCCCAATGCTCACCTGGCTCAGCAGTGGTGGAAGAGTGGTGGAATGTGGGTCACTAAGGTTCCTGCTATAGTGAGGGGCAGGGTAGGACTCACCAAGTCTCTCACTACTCACTCAACAAAGAACTCAACAAAGCTCTGTGCATGTACTGGGCATGGGTCTGATTCCCCAGGATCCCAAGGCTTCCAGGAGTTCTCCTAAGTCCTCAGATGGTTGAATTGGGTGGGAGCATAGCTGATGCACCTATGCATTGGGGTCCATGGGTCCCAGCTCACCAGAATCCCGCCGGCCACACAGAGTCCACCTAAGCCCACAAGTGGTGGGACCAGGTGCCAGCACAAAGCTCCTTGCTGGACACGCTGGAACACATGGGTCACAGCTCACCAAAATCCCATTGGCTGTCCAGAAATGGCCTAAATTCTCCAATGCCATAGCTGTATTTAATCTTTTTTTTATATATATATAACAGAATACTTTATTATTTTCCATTTTATTTTGTAACAAAATAGTATCAGAATATATTGCTTCATGATTTGCTAGTAGATTACATGAAGTACATAATACATCGTAATTTGTACTTTGAAAAATATTAATCAATTTTATTGGTTAGATGAAGCCTGTTGTAAAGATTTATGAGACCTATTAAACATGTATCCAGTTTTAGACTTTTATATTATTATTTCTAATATTTTCCACTCATTCTTTTGTTTGTATTTAATCTTAACTTGGGCATTCATACAGAAAGTACTTTAGGACTTTGCTATTTACAGTCATTCAAAGAAAAACCTTTTATGTTCAGGAGTAATTGCTAATTAACAATTCAAATACATGTGCTCTATGTTGATAGCAATGGGCTATGGTTGGGGGAAGAATTGATAAAGTATGTCCTTAGATTATTGGACAAAAGTCTCAGCTTTGAATTCTGAGATGAGAACAGACCTGATTTTCTAATAGTAGAAGATAAAACAAGTATTTAATGTGCATATGTGTGACAAATTCTGTAAAGCATAGTTATATATTAAAAATCATTTTACTTTTTAGGTTTCGTAGAAGGAGAGCCCTTGCTCCCTGTCAAAAATGTCATAAAATTAAAACTATCAAATATAACAAAATTTTTATTTGGAACACATTTAGAAATGATATGACTAACATAATAAGCTCTTACTCCAAACTTTTTATTCATGTTCCTGTGTGTGTCTTTGCTGATCTTAGACACCTTCACTCTCAGCTATTTATTTAAAACAAAAGCTGTACAGTCATAATTTTCTATTCTCTTTATGTCACAGCAATTTTATTGGCTCTACCATCAATATAGACTAGAATGCAAATTTATATCAACACCTCTCTGCCTTCATTCAACTCCCAAAGTGATTTCAGAAATCTCCAGTGCCTGTCCTGCTTTAATCACTGTAACCTCATTGTCATCATCCTTGTCACAGTTATCCTTAAAACCTTTAGGTGAATCACATTGTTTCCCACTTCTTATTGTACTTGAGAAAAAGCCCTGATCTTGGCTACAAGGTCCTACAAATCTGATCTTCTTCTGACTCACCCCATCTTCTACTCCTCTCCCATTTGCTCACCATGCTTAGTCAGTGAGACCATGAGAACTACCCTGTTTACCTCATTCACTGGCCTCACCACACTCACCCATAACCAAATTCTTATCCTGTAATGCCCTGGTACTTGATCTAATGCTTAGGCAACCTACTTGCTGACTCTGCTTCCTGTCAGTCTCTTCTTTCCAGAACATTCGGTGTGTGGCAACATGGAGAAATAGTTGTCTCTTTTGTTCACTGATGTATTTTTGGTACCTAAATAAGTATCTAATTTTTCTATGCATGGTTTAAGATTTTATTTTGTAGATCGTAATGGTAATTGAACCCAAGACTTCATTACATCCATTGGTGATTTTCTTTTATATTGCAAGTTTCTTACTAAACCTTTAAGTTGCCCAGGATGAACTCGAACTTGTTTGATTTTTTTCCCCCAACGAAGACATTATCCATAAAATTAAAGACAGATTTTTGTCTCCTTTCTCCAAGTGTCTCCTCCAAGCAGGATCATTAGTCCATTATATGCAGATAATTACAGGCAGCTGCCTCTCCTACATGTATAGTATGTAGTCCATGAAGACCATAAAAATGAAAGCCCTGGGCTGGCCAAATAGCTCAATGGATTCAAGCACCTACAAGCAGGCACAGGGGCCAGGAGTTCAATCCCTGGGCCTGCTGTGCTGGCCCCCCTCTCAGGGTGCTCTGAGATGGCAATTGAAACTGGGCGTGGTGATGCGCACCTGTAATCCCAGCGCTTAAGAGGCTATAAATAGGTGGGTCACTATGGGGTCCGATCTGGTAGTGAGACCCTGAACACCCTGTAGACCTTCCCTAAAATACAAAGAAAAAAAAATGAAAGCCCTTTGTGAAATCTAATCCAAATATTACTACTTTTCAGAAATATTTGCAAATAGTCTGTCAAATAAATGTCAATAGTTTTTAAAGAACATAATCAATTTAAAGACATATTTTAATACCAAACTTGGGAAATTGTATGAATGTAGCAGAAAATTGTCTATCTTAATATGATAAATATTTCTTGACATGGTATAGAATTCTGGCGTTCTCAGGAATATATGTTTTAAAAGTATTTCATTTATTTTCATTTATTATCATTTGTCAAGCTGTTCCAGCAAATCAGTTTGTACTATTTGGAAAAGACTGGCACCAAATGAAGTGTGAGTACTAATTGGACAAACCAAAATAAACATTACAGAAACAGAAATGCCAAAAAGAAAAGTGACATGACAAAATGACGCTAGTGAAAAAAGAATGACACTACTGAAGTGGAGAACAGTGTCAACCTTAACAGCATGACTATGTCTATCTGAGACCCATCTCTGAAAAACATTGCTCTTCACTGAATATTTCAATTTTTGTTTAATTGCACATCAAAGAGTTTTCTTTGAATGTTCAACATAATTAGTGATGTTTTTGTTACTCTTTCAGATTAAATTAAACAAAGATTATGGGCAGCATAATGTGAATTAGAAAACATGAATTAGTTAGAAGTTTTATGTCTTTATTTTTACTAGCACTGTCTGGCTATAACCTAGAATATGCGAACAATATGAGGACCAACAATAATTCCATTATTTGACCAAAGCTTGAAGCACTGCTAAGTGTTAACAAATGGTTTCGATACCACTTATCATTTGATTTGTATTTGTGTACGGACAGATATGTGTACACATACGTTCGTTCATCTATAGTCATATAAAATTTTCATTAAATAAAGTTATTTTTATTTTATTTTATTTTATTTTATTTATTTATTGATTTATTTTTTGGTGGAACCAGGGATTGTACTCAGGCCCTTGCGCTTGCCAGGCAAGCGCTTATTCTACTGAGCCATCTCCCTGGCCAATAAAGTCATTTTTATTAAAGTTGAATTATAAAACTGTCTCTCAAGCCAGCAAGGTAATTGGAAATATGTTAATAAATAGACCACACATATTCTAATTTTACTTGCAAGTAGATCTTAGGTCAGAGAAACTGTACACATTGTAAGATTATACATTTGCCCTTGAGAGTGTACACAATGTCACTCTGAATTTCTGTTTCACTGAATTATATTTTTCTACTGGTAAATTATTTATTAAAAGTTTTAATAGAATACAAATTTTATGAAAATATTTTTGTACTTAGACTGAACTCCCTACCAGTATGTTTCCTGCTTGACTGGAAAGAACTGAGCCACTTAATCATATAACTTTACAATTGGCTGTAAGGAAAGTATACAATAAAGAACTAGAATGAATTTGTAGTCATAATGTCCTTTTTTTTTTTTTCTGGTGTAACTGGGGATTCAACTCAGGCCCTTGTGCTTGCCAGGGAAGCATTTATTCCACTGAGCCATCTCCCCAGCCCTAAACATAGACACTTTTTTTATTTTTTTAATTTATTTATTGCAGTACCAGGGCTTGAACTCAGGACCCTGAGCTTGCCAGACAGGCATTTATTCTATTGAGCTATCTCCCCAGCCCCATAATGTTTATTATTATAATAAAACAACTAGTGAGGGCTGGCCAGATGGCTCAGTGAATTAAAGCACCTGCTTAGGCAGAGCACAGTGGCTGGAGTGCTGTGTGGGCCCCACACCTGGGGCCTGCTGAGATGGTAGTTGAGACTGAGTGTGGTGGTGGTGCACCTGTAATCCCAGCTTGTGGGAATCTGAAAATAGGAAGGACCACTACAAGTCCTATCTGTGTAGTGAGACCCTGTGCACCCTTCACTAAATATATAAAAATAAACAAACAAACAAACAACTAATAGATTTCTTCACAGCAGTAGTTGATGGGTGTTGATCAGCTAGGATTTTCCTAAATATTTAGAGGTAAAATAAAAACTCATATCATTGTTGTAGAATTTGAAACGTGTATTAAAGTGATTGTATATTTAGATAAATCTTTTACTAAAGTTTCAAACATAATGAAAGTGGCATAAATAATAACAAATACTTTTAAAAATACATTCAGAGAACATTTGACATTTTAAGTAATGTTATTTTATAAATGATTTAAAACCTATGATCTCAAAGAATAGATTACAGTTAGAACAATAATAGAAATTAAAAACCTATTTTGTATTTGTTTACATAGGAAGTGTATACTTTAATTGGAATAGAGTAGTCACTGCTGTATGTAGAGAAGCACACTTTTTATTATTCATCTTTGAGAAGTTTACAGCAGTTTTTCTCGTGGAGGAAAACAAGGATGAACAAGTAAGGCAGAAGTTAGATTTACTTAATTGTTTATAACAAAGAAATCCTTAAATAAATTGTTGGCATATGAAATTTTAGAAGTTGGACAATTTTGGACAGAGCTTTTCATTTCATTTCATCACTGATCTGAATCCAGGGGATGTCATATCGTCAGGGACCAAAACTCATTACCATAGTGTCTTACGTGAAATAGGTTAATTCTCACAGTTCTTTTCCAAGAGAAAACATGACTATGTGATGCATGTTACAAATTATTAGAAGTAAGCTAAGTTTGCAATTTGCTGAAGCCAAATAATGAAGTTAGTTGGAATATTTAGCCTCCTACTTCTTTACAAAACCAAATATAGCTCTCATTATAAAAGAACATCATTAGGGCTGGCCAAGTAGCTCAGCAGATTAAAGCACCTACAAACAGGTACAGGGGCCAGGGGTTTGATCCTTGGGACTGCTGCGCCGGCCCCACCCCCAGGGTGCACTGAGACAGCAATTGAGACGGGGCATGGTGGCATGGGCCTGTAATCCTAGCTATTGGGAGGCTGTAAACAGGTGGATCACTCTGAGTCTGATCTAGTAGTGAGACCCTGAACACCATGTAGACTCTTCCCTAAAATTAAAAAAAAAATTTTTTTGTGAGACTATTATAAGAAGTAATAATCTCACAACTCATGTGTGACAGACAGTTGTCATTCTTTTTTCCTTTGTTCACTGCCCCTCTTTTAGGAAAATACAACCACCTTTTGCCTAGGGCAGATATCCTCCCCTTCTCAGCCAGATGTTGTGCATGGAATTTGCTTGTCCTCATTCGATCCTGACTATCCTAACCACATCAGTGCAGTCTACCTGGGACAAGAGTTCAGTTCATGGTGGATACACCATTCAGGGTTAGTGAAGTTATGCAATGTAGATGTTCAGGGCCGGGAGCCATCCCGTCCCCCTTAGGAGCTTCCACAGAAAATCACCTATCTTTTCTTTGACACTATATGAGGGAACTTTTGCAGAAATTTTTCTAACACAGTTGGGAAGTCTGGAGTTGTTAGGAGATGATCGTGTAAAGGAAAGCTAGAACACTGAAGAAAGATGAAAAGGATTCTTTGTTATTACTTTTAAATTTCTGGATTCATTTCTGCTTACTTTTAGACTACTGGGTAAGAAAGCAATGCATTTATTTGTTGTGTTAGACGGATCTTTCATTCTTTTAAAATATAAGCAATATTTCATAAGGAAAGTTATTAGAAATAAATGATAACTATAATGGACCCTAAAAAATGGCATTGGATAGATGGAAAATGAATAATAGAGGATAATGAAAAACTCTTTCCCCACCAACCGAGGAGTCAAATAATGATATTCTTTGTCACACCATAGTGAAATAGTGGGATGATGTGTCACCCTGTGTTTAGGCCTTGAATCAAGATTGCACAATTAAGGTGCTTGACAGAAAACCTTCAGTATGTTGGCATATGATAGCTTTGTCTTATGGACTTGAGTAAGTTTTTATGCCAGGGAAAGGTAAGGGTACTTTAAAGCTCACTTGGACACAAAACTGGACAGAAACTTTTAGAACACAATTAAATTCCCCTCCAGCAGTAGCATTCAGAATAATTTGTCAAGGATTCAGACCAGCCTTTAGTGGCTGCACCTGGCACACCTGAGCTGCAGCAATCCTGCGTTCCCAAGCCCTGCCCTCAGACTTTCTCATTTACCACATGACATGACAATCTTCCAGAGAGTCTTCCAATCAGTTTCTTTTACTTAAATTAACAGAAAATACTTCCTATCGCTTGGGGGCTCAATAAATTAATTGGTTAAATACATATCACAGGGCTGGCCAGATAGCCAGCAGGCTAAAGCGCCCACTTAGGGAGAGCTCAGTGGTCAGGGTTTGATACTTGGGATACGTGCCAGCCCCAACCTGGGAGTGCACTGAGATGGGGATCAAGATTGGGCATGGAGGGGCAAAAGAGATGGCTCAGTAGGATAAGCACTTGCCTGGCAAGCACAAGGGCCTGAGTTCAGTCCCTGGTTCTGCAAAAAAAAAAGAAAAAAAAAATGCTGGGTGTGGTGGTGTGCAGCTTTAATCTCAGCACTTGGGAGGCTGAAAACAGGAGGATCACTATGAGTCCAGTCTACATAGTAAGACTCTGTAGACACTATACTAAATACATTTTTAAAAAATTCATGTTTGTTTTCATAAATAACTTCAAGAATATTTTTAAATATCTATACATATGTCTATTCACTCTTATTAACTTGATTCTTATTTTAAAAATGAAAATTACTAACTTTAAATATTCTATACTTCACAGTCAACAGATTATTTTCTCAAAACATTTTTATTACTATGAGGATGATGAGTCTTATACCCAAACTCGTTTCCTCCTTGGTTTACTTACAAAGTCTCCCCATGGCTGGGCAAGGTACACATCTGTAATCCCAGCACTTGGGATGCAGAAACAAGATGATCAGCTGGAATTCAGTGGCAGCCTTGCCTACATAGTGAGTTCAGGGCCAACCTGACCTATATCATGACACTTTTCCTTAAAGAAAAAAAAGAGGTCAGGTTTCCACGTGACTCTACCGCCATTGGAAGGAACCTGATGATCTATCATTGCCCCCATCTAATGAGGAAAATCAAAGACCAGGAACCAGGATCTCACAGTTAATTATTATTAATAATTATTAAGGTCAAAAATACTAGTATTTCTACTTGTGCGCACCCCTATGTGTAAGGCAAATACTTCTTGGAAATAGGCTTAAATTTTTTCTAAATAAGTAGAGATTTTTGAATGTTCCAGTGAAGCTGGATTTCAGTTAATAGAGTACCCCTTACCCTGCTGGAACCAAAAATTTGTTATATGCTAGTAGACTGATAAGAAAGAAGTTAAATGTATCTTTGAAAATGTTTCTTTAAGGAAATAAGCCTATGAAATGATTAGTGAATGTTTATCAAACACTTACTATATATGAATAAGTGACAAACACTCCTCCAAGGTGGAGGAATTTTTTTTTTAATTGATACAAATAAAAATTCCAGAAAAGGGTGGAAAAGATCTTTGATGATAACTTTTACATATTCTAAGTGGAACCAGAGAGCATTGTATGTGGATAATAAAACTTTCTCCTTCCACGATCAAATTAGTCCTTTCTTCAAAAAGGAAGAAAAGGTTAACATTCACCAAGTAGATTCCATTAGGCAGAAACCATGAAAAGATTAATTTTTAATCATTATTTTTCACTTTCCTACTGTTATTCTCAGTTTATCACTTCTTTGTGGAAGATACTGTTTCATGCTCTTTACTGACCAATGTGATTAATGTCACACTGGTCAGCTATGTGAGAAATGTGTGTCTTTCTCTACAAATGGTCTGTACATACAGAAATGTGTAAGGCATACAATTATCCTTTGAAAGTATTTTTTCCTGTGAATGATCCACTTCTGTAAAATAATCCATGAATAGAGATCTCCTCAGTCATCTATTTGATATGATAATTTAAAAATACTTACAAATCTTTGATATAAAGAGTGCCTAATTGGATACAGTTTTTGAGGCTTACTAATCAACAACAAGAAAAGTAGCTGTTTGACTAACACAACAATTTTATATATTGTGTACATTATAGCCTAGTGATATATTATTTTATATTGCCCCATGTATAAGTATATATAAACTTTGTTATTATTTTTATTAAATACACATTATTTTTATTTACACTAAGAATAAAAGGAAAAATTTACACAGGTTTTATACATGTATTTTAAAGTTAGATATATGACTTATAGGGCAAGAATCTGAAAACTTTCTGTGAAGGAGTAGATTGTAGATATCTCAGGCTTTGTGAAAAATGTGGTCTCTATTGCCTCTACTATGATATCAGGAAAGAAACCACAGACAATAATAAACTAATGAGGATTGTATTAGAAAAACAACATTACTTCTAAAAATAGGCACCAAGTCAGATGTAGCTTTGTTATTACTCAGGTTTCCACTTACTGCTACAAAATGCCCAACACCCACATCTGTAAGGGAGAAAGCTTAATTTGGCTCAGTTGCAGTTTGCTCTGTGTCAGATTTCTCCCTGGAAAGCACATCATAGCAGAAGGGGTGGGGAATCAAAGCTGCTTGCTTTGTGGTGACCAACAAATGCATCTGAGCCCCTCACACTCTTTGAAAAAAAAAATGATCGGGGTAGTTGATATTTTCTGACAAAATGGTCACAGGAAAATTTCTGCTTCAAATGAAGAGTTGGTGCTTTCTAAAAATTCTGATTTTTCAGAGTTTAGATTTACTGTTAGACCTCCATATACTGAGGAAATTTTGACAATTAAAGACTTCTTTTCCAAAGAATCTAGGTCCCAATATATGATATTTTTATGTCAAAATAACCACCTCTTAGGCCGGGGAGATAGCTCAGCAGAGTAAGTGCTTGCCTGGCAGACCCAGGGTCCTGAGTTCAATCCCTGGTGCCACAAAAAATAAATAAAAATAAATAAATAAATAACCACTTCTTGTTGAACAGAAAAGATGTAGCACTTTTTCTTAAAATAATGCATTTTTTGTGTTTTGTTTTTCCAACAGATGTTTTAGTGTATTCATCAAGAATATATTAATTTTTACATCAGAGATTTATTTATTTTGAAGACAAAAACTTACATATTCAGTATCAGAAATATCAACATACACTCAAAATAAAATTTTAATTGAAAATTAAATGGAAGCATTACAAAGTCATATTATTCTCATTTTGTTAGGTGAATTTGCAAAAAGTTGAAAGAGATGCAATTTTCTCCACTAAGTTGGACAATATGTTTAGGTCAAGTAATATTGTGAAAAATTGACAATCAAATTGTATGGCACTTACAGTTTTATATTTTATACAAAAATATATGACAAAGTTGAAGTATTGGAAACACATTTTAATTTATCTAAATGTACAGAAATAATTATAAAGGACACCATTAACTCATATTGCTCTAGATAATGAGAAGAAATCAAGAATAAAACTAAACTTAATGATGGAGAAAATATTTCCCTATGCCCTTAGAAGTAAAGCTTTAATTAGCTAGAATTTGGGAGAATTAGGTGTTCTGTTAATTTAATTTTCTGGATAATGTAAGGTAAACAGAAAAACTTACAACATATACCTATTTTGTTGCAAAGCTGCTAAAATGAATATGATATCTTGCCTTAGTAAATACAATATACTGAAAATAATTTAATTTTTATGGTTATCACAGATCATTCTAGCAAATGCTCCCATTTCTGAACTCATTTTGTTGGATACTATTACATGGCATTTATTACAATCTGCTTTGTGATGCATTTTTTTTCTATCAATCTATAAAAGTCCCAAGGCTAGGGACAATGACTTTTCTTCATTTAGCTCCATAATAGAAAGTACAATAGCTCATATATAATACATGCTCAATAAATATTGAATTAGATCATTATGAATTTCAATTATGACTGTGATTTTGTAGATTCAGAAATTGCCTCTTCTTTCTGAGAACATGTCAGAAATAATCATTGTTGATTGCAAGCACCAGATAATCATAATTTGATTTTTGATCTGCTTCATTAGGTCATGAGCAAGCCATAAGTTCTCAAGAAATTTTTAAAATCATAGATAATATCCAGAAGCATATTTTAAAAATCTGTTAATCTGCCATAATACAATACTAAAGAAGGAAGAAAAAATTATTAGTTTTGCTGATACCCTACATGAAGTACATATGAATATGTACTTGCAAATTCATGTAAATGGAATCTCTCCTACTTAAACTAATATTACAATATTTCTAAATAAATTTTCAGATTACTTATTATAATATCTGTATTTCCTCATATTTGCATCTCTTTGCACAGTACATTACAAAATAAAAAGATTTGGTTTAATATGCTTAGAAATGTTTTATTTATTTTTTTTAAACATTTTTTTTTATTTATTTATTGTGTGTGTGTGTGTGTGTGTGTGTGTGTG